>JABCKD010000449.1:0-31307 GCA_013186415.1 Fusarium sp. NRRL 66088
GGGGTGGACATGGGAGTTTGCTGAGACGGAGAGGAGAAGGCGGAGGGGTGGAAAAGAGGAGGAAGATGATGAGGAAATGGATGGTATTCGCATCTGTCGGGCGTCACTCACAATCAAGAATCGACTCCCTATACTTCTACTCGACGGTCTTCCCCTACGAATACCTCCACGTCCTTCAAGGCCTTCCCAATATACTAGACCACCGAGTACAACACGCCGTCCAGAATCCATCTCGCAGGGAAAACGCCCGCCGCAAAGATCTGAACTCGAAGATGCACTCTGGCAAGCCCTCGTTGACACGCGGAGCCTGGAGGATCTCGTCGCAGAGATTGTATACGACTCTTGGCTTGAGAAACTCGACTCTTTACCTCCTTTGGGATCCGACACTGTGGATGTTCAGTGGACGATTGCCAGAGCCCTTGAGACCAATGCAGATGCTACGAGGGCCATGGAGCGTCGGGGAGAGTTTAGTACCGTCACGTCTGCGGATTGGACCTATCTCTCTGAGCGTCTTCAAAGACGGATTCAACTCTCTGCCACTATTGCTTTAAGCATACAATCTCAGGAAGCGCATGATGAGCCCAAGGACACAAATTCACGGAGTCTCGATCGCATAGCTTACCTGGGAGGTCTTCTCCTTCCCCTAACGGTTGTATCGGGCATTCTATCCATCGAAGGAACATATGGTCCTGAAGGATCTGCCTTCTGGGTATTTTGGCTTGCATCGGGCTTATCCTCCATTGTTGCGTTGCTCGTCATCTACGCAGACCATCTTCGAACACTCGACGTATGGATGGAAGTCGCAGCAGGAGAAGTTCTAGAAGGTCTAGATCTAGACCATCATCACAGAGAAGACCGCTTTCAAGCGAATCGATACACGAGTTATAGCCGTCAACCACGTCGTCGACAGTATCGTACGAGTGGTGGAGATCCAGAGCGTGGGGAAGCAAGGTTGACAACTGCTTCTGATGGAGGCGTGTATGTTGTGCAGCATCGTGGTGATGGAACGAGGAGTAAGGCGTGGAGGAAGGGGGAGTTGGGATGGGTTGGTGCTGTGAAGAAGATGAGTGGGTGGTATCGTTGGAGGGGAGCTCAGGGGATTGAGTTTCGGATGCCGGGATGGGAGGCGAAGGTGAAGGACCTGATTTGGTGATGGATTAAGTTGCTATATACCCATAAGGACAACATGTATACCCATGTAAGACTTGTTTATAGTGCATCACAATTAGATGGGTAGATCAAATAGTCATTCCTCGCGAGAAGAGTGCATATATTTGTCATGGCTAGATTATTACGCCTCCCCTTGCAACTATTACTCAAGACATCAAAGTTTTCTTTTTCATCAATACAACAGATCATGCCACCGTCCCAAAAACGTAACTCAACTCGTACAAGTAGCCATTTAACCATCATAACACAAGCTTACACGCGATCCACGCTCGACCTCCGACCTCCAAGGCCAATCTTTTCCTTCCCATCCATCCACGGCCGCAGACACTCTGGTATAGTAACCGTCTTGGCTTCTTCGTCCCATCCGTTCTCGAGGATGGCTGCTAGCACGCGTGGAACGGCGAGGGCGGTTCCGTTGGTGGTCCAGGGGAAGGAGAGTCTGCCGTCGACGCGGGTTCGTGTGCCGAGACGACGGGTCTGGTAGTCGGTGCACATGCTCGCCGACGTCACTTCGCCCCAGTTGCCCTTGCGGCTGGGGAAGAAGGCTTCCATGTCGATCTTGCGGGTGGCTGACGCCCCCAGGTCGTGAGCCGGCATGGAGAGGATACGGCAGTAGAGACCTAGTGAAGAGAGGATCTCGGTCTGCATGTCGAGCATCTCGTCAAAGAGATCCTGGGCTTCGTCCTCGTTCGCAGCTGTCCATGCAAACATTTCAACCTTGGTGAATTCGTGAACTCGGTACAAGCCCTTCGTGTCAGCGCCACGGGCACCAGCCTCGGCCCGATAGCATCGAGAGACAGCGACACGCTTGAGGGGTAGATCCTCCGGGTCGATGGTAGTGTTGGCCTTCATTCCAGCAAGGGCAATCTCAGATGTTCCGGTGAGGCACATCTCAGGGACGCCGCGCTCGATATCTTCGGCTGACTGGGAGATGGTGTAGACTTGTTGCTCGCCGCTCTGGTCGCGAGGCTGGAAACCACAGGCGGCGCCAATGTGGCTGTAGACCATGCTTGGAGGCGATACTTGCGTCCAGCCGTGACGGGTTGCGACGGCGATGGCATACTGAACCAAGGCCTGCTCCAATTGAGCGGCCTCACCAAGGAGATAGTACCATCCCCATCCAGAAGCAGTAGCAGCTCCAGCAAAGTCAAAGATGCCGAGTTCGGAGCCAATGTGAACGTGAGATCGCCAGATCGTATCCTCGGGTGATTCCTGAAAAATAGGAGGATCATTGATGTAGCTGAGCACCTCAGGTTGGTCACCCTTGGGGGTATCTGGGTGAGTGAGGTTGGGGAGTTCCAGCGCCAACTCCTCCATCTTGGCGACCGCCTGCGACTCGCCCTTCTCAATCATGGAAAGCTGCTGCTTAAGGTTCCTGGCCTCCTCCTGGATCTGCTCGCGGGTCAATTGCTTCACCTCCTTGAGATCCTCATCGTCGCTGCTGGTGGCCGGGTTGGCGAGCTGTCGCCTCAGCAGATTAGATCGCTCACGAAGGGCACGACCCTGCCTCTGAAGATCCTGCCATTTGGCGTGCAGCTCAAGAATCTGAGCTGGGTTCTGAGCCTTTTGGCGGTAGTTCCTCTCGACGCACGTCTGCCGATACAGATCTGGGTTCTGGCGAATGTCCTTGATGTCGACGATTGGCTTCGGAGCCGAGGGCGGCCTCTTGACGTCTGCGAAGCGACGGACCAGGGCCGGATGAGTCCTCGCTTGAAGGTTGCGACACGTCAGACGTGTCAATGTCCTGTTCATGGTGGCTCAATGCTCTCGCTCACAGAGATTCGAAGCTTGACGTAGTCCAAGTTTAGAGGTAGTTGCGGCTCCCCCCGAAGCTTTGGCGGGTGACATGCGACGATGGAGCTCGGCTTATGCAATAACCCGAGCCCGGCGCCGATCCGCCCCCGACTATCGTCAAGGCCAAGCCCTCGGAGATCATGAAGTTTTGAGAAATGGTGAGCCAATCTTGTTGGGCTAAAGAGATGAGATGAGGTAAATTAAATTCAATCTTGTTTGCTAATGGGGTATATTGGTCCGTTCTCAATGGTTGATGCGTCTAGTAAATCTCTCATTTTCTCAACTCATGACCTGCACAACACGTTTTGCTTTGTCTTGTTCATAATCAAGCTCATTTCATATCATGACATCTTAGTTCCCACATCTAAAGTTCTAAACACCAATGCTTTCTTACAAGAATCCCCATGTCCCCAATGTCCAATTGCCGTGGTGTCCTCCGGCGCCTCGAGAGTAACCACCAGCCTGCATGCTTTGTCGTTGTTGTGCCTTGAGGTCCACCTCTGTTGGGCGAGAGGCTCCATGTACACCTTGTTGCAGCCAGATCTCACGATCGATGATGGCTATTGATGGCACCTTGAGCTGGCATAGAAGGCTACCTCCGATCCATGGCCCAAGAGAATGAAGCACTCGGATCTGGCCTTTCATCTGCGGTGCCGTTTCTCGCTGCCGTGCAACCTTGGCTCCAATAGGATCCCACTCAAGCTTGGTATCAGCAGCAGTCTTGACAGGCTTTTCCACCTCTTCTCCAGACTGTGATGGTGATGAGGACCCATCACTGGGAGATGAACTGCTGGATTGTCGGTTGAGTCTAACAGTGTTTCGACGCTGGTCAACGACCTTGCCAAAGACGGGCTCCCACCCTCTCTTATCAACGATAGCTGACAGGTCATCGATAATTCGTTGTTTAAGGCCCAAGATATTTGAGCAGCCTCCCGTGAACATGATCCGTGACATGCAAATAGCCCTCACATCCATAGGAAGCTGCAGAAGATGGCGGTAAATGAGTAGGTGCACTGGAAGATCGTGGTCATCGAATGTTGCCCGGTTAGCGGAAGGGTCGAAAAAGGCATCGTCGCAAATCTCGGCCAGTTTTTCGAAAGGAACTTCTATCGTTGTCGGTTGAGCGCCAGTGGTGATGGGTATTTGGGCAACTCCAGTTGGAACACCAGCCTGTTCCGACTCAGCCTCGAGTTCTTCTTGCTCATCCACCGTCTCCAATTGCGTCGACTGTCTCTGAGATGACCTAAATTCGGAGGATTTGCACCATATCAGGCGGCACATGATGTCCTCGCACTCCTCAAACGTGATGGATCTTCGCTTCTTGTCGTCGTGCTCCCCTGGGAGTAATGGCTGAATAGCTTCGTAGAGTGAGTCGAGGAGCGTCCTTCCTCCTCGAATAGTTCGTGTGCTCTTTACTTCTCGATATTCGTAAATACTGGTAACGACTGTCTCGGACCATCCCAGATTGATGACCAAGGCAGACCGGACGCCAGCGGCGACTGTGGACATGACTGGGCTTGACATGAGAGAAATAGTAGGAGCCTGGAATTTGTTGAACATGGTGTCCAGTACAGCTGTTAATAATGGCACCGGGACAGCAGAATCCAAAACTAGACCTAGCCTTCTAGGCCGAGAGTCGATAAGAAGGTATCTAGACTTTGAGTGAGTGAGGACCAACTAAAAGTGTGATGGAGAAATACCTGGTGAATGCGTCTCGCACCACACGTTCCAACTTGTCCTGGAAAAGTCCAACATCGATTTCTCTCAGATCAAACCGCCAAAACTCATGCTCCTTTGACCACTCTAGCCCAGGTGGCCGTCTCGGTTGCTCCCAACCCCGATAGTTGCCAGCCCGACGTTGATCTTCAGGACTGCACTGGAGTGTGGCCTTGGGAGAGGCGTCGCCGGCGAAGCCCACCCGAATGTGGCGTGACCCCAGCTCAATGACGATGACCTCGTCATCAGCTCGTATGGTGGATGGTGAGCCGTAGGTGGAAGTGATGGAGCGGTTTGGGGTGTGTGGAGTGGAGGGGCCTGACCCCTGAGGAGGACCTCCTCGGATGGTGGCCACGCTGCGATGAGCAAGCGTAGGTCCTGCCCCCGAGGCCATGGCAGCGAGTGTGTTACCAAGCTATTCTCTTTGACTCTGGGCGTGTATTTTTCTCGAAGTCGACGGTGATGCGATGCTCTTTGTTGGGTACAGCCCAGCTTTATGCAAGATGCTGGTTGGTGGGTGTAGAGCCTGGGTGTTGAAGTCGGTGTCGGCGATTCAGAGGCCGATCCGCCGATAAGAAAGAAAACAACGCCGTTTTGGTAACCGCAGCGACGTGGGGCTGCACTGTGAATCTTCACCTACATCATCGACCTCGAATGCCGTGAGCAGGTCGTTTTGGGGGCTTTCTGTGAGCCAGATGGGAATCAAGGGGTAATTATTGCCTTGTGTACAGTCATATATATCCTGCTGACTCTTGTAGCATCTACCAGGAGATCGGCGAGGGCAGACGAGTCGCCCTTGCAAAGCTTGCAGCCGACTCTTTGGTCAACGAGGGCCGGCCCTTTCGAATCGCCATTGACATTGCCATTTGGCAGTTCCAGAGCCAGGTAGCCCAGGGTATTTTACTCTCATAACAATATTACAACATGCCCTTCTAACTGCGCTACAGGCGGCACCAACCCTGCGATCCGAACCCTCTTCTACCGTCTCGTTCGACTTCTGGCAGCACCCATCAAACCCGTTTTTGTGTTCGACGGTCCCTACAAGCCTAAAATAAAGCGAAACAAGCGATCCGGTCGAGGCGATGCTTTATCGAATGCGCAAGCGAAACGATTAATCCATTTGCTGGGGTTCCCCATTCACGATGCGCCGGGAGAGGCAGAGGCGGAGTGCGCTCTGCTTCAACAGCACGGCATCGTCGACGCCGTCATGAGCGAGGATGTCGACACTCTCATGTTTGGATGCACAAAGATGCTACGGCAATGGTCTCCGCAGTCGAAGCGCCAAACTTGCCCAACACATGTGTCGCTCATCGACAAAGAAGAGATGGGGCTAGTTGACCAAGGCCTTGACCGAGAAGGCATGGTCCTTGTCGCCCTGATGAGTGGAGGCGACTATGATCCTGTTGGAATCGCAGGTTGCGGGCCCAAGGTCGCTGTTGAGGCCGCCAAGGGAGGATTTGGCAAGAGTCTCTGTCGCTTGAAGGCTTCAGACGAGAAAGGGATCCAAGCCTGGAAGAAATCGTTGGTGCACGAGCTCCGTACGAACGAAAGCGGTTTCTTCAAAAGACGAAACAAGGCCTTGGCTATTCCAGACACCTTTCCCGACTTCAAGATTCTACGTTACTATACGCACCCTGTTGTTTCGCCAGAGTCGAGCTTAGACGAAATCCGCGACAAGATCTACCAGGACCGAGAGATTCAAATCGAGGACTTGCGAGAATTCACGCGTGAAGTGTTTGGCTGGGATTATCGAATAGGCGCGATCAAGTTTATTCGAGTTCTCTCTCATGCTGTACTCATCAACAAGCTGCTTGATACAGGCTACGACGATGCCGGCTACATCAAGGGGATCACAGGGTTTAGAAATCACGTCATGAGTGATCTTGTGCCTGAAGTTCGCATGCAACATATCCCTCTGGATATTATACCGATCGACTTGTCCAAGGAGGCAGACGAATCGATAACTCAAGGTCGAACCGGGTTGGCACTTAACAGTGATGACGACATCGACAAGGCCGAGAATATCGAAGAAGCTTCTGGATCAAAGTCCAAGTCTAAACCATTTGATCCTTCAGAGCGCTACGGCATTTGGGCGTTGGAGGCCTTGGCCAGGAGAAGTGTGCCAGAGATTGTTGCTGAAGCCGAGCTGAAGCACAATGCTCGAGAAAGGGCCCTCCAGAAGAGAAAAGCTACCACAACAAAGTCCAAGCCCGGAACAAAAGCCTCTGGAACCAAGGCCAAGTCTGGAATGCCTAATGGTGCCCTTGACAAATACGTGCAAATCTCGAAATCTCAACCAGCTCCAGTGACGACAACAAAGGAGGATGCCGGACTCGCCATGCCCAAGAGAGCATCGCCGATCCGGCCGCAGCGACGTCTCCGAATACCCTCCCCCCTGGAGCCAAGTAAGCACCAACCCACGTCTTCAACCTCGGGCAGCCCCGCCAGGCAGACGAACCCTTGGACACTTGGCAGCTCACAAGTGATGCCTAGGCCGCGCAACCCTCCTCCTCCAGCAGATGAAGACGAAGCGATTGTCATCTCATCTAGCCCCGTCCGCCCGATGGATTCATCTCCACCATCCCCGTCCCCAAAGCCTCGGGCTCGTGCTCAGGAGCTCCCTGATACAGTACGCTCAATCCTTGCTTCGGATGGCTCTCCGAAGAGGGTGAGGAATACGGTGCGAAGCTCGAGGCTTCCGAAGCTATCGAGCTCATCTCAGGGATCTCAGCCTACGAAGCTGAAGCAAACATCTATGGACATGTTTACCAAAAGGTCCTATACTGACACTTCAAACTCTCAATCATCCCCCCCTAAACTCCCTCCCCCACGCTCCAAGCCTTCAGGTCGGTCAAAAGATGTTGACCCCTTTGACGACGACCCCTTCGATAGCGATTCTGATGGCCTCGTGCCCCTCTCCGAGCTCATCTCACGATCCCCTACCTCACCTACCAAGCGGCATCAGCCATCTATCCCGCGGGAGCGAGAGACTAGTCCCAGTCCAGCCCCAGTGCGGAAGAAGAAGTTACTCATCCCGCGGGCCAGTGACGTGGGCTTCTTCAAAGAGGTCGAGGTAGACGCCGATGAGCGTGATGAGCGGCTAGCTAGGGAAACAGCAGCTCTAAATCGCAGGGGCATCAAAGCGAGCGTGGTACGGGTTAGCGATATTGGATTTATAGACTTGACGCAAGAGGATTGAACAACGGAATGGAATGGATACATGATACAAGCGGGCATTGAATGCATTACGATGGAGTTGGAGATCTGGTTTATTTCATCCATGGCGTTTGCGAAGGATACTGGCATTTTGGCAGGCAGCATTTCCTCACGACAGGCATACGAAAAAGGGGAGTTACAAATAGACTTGTTATATCTATACATTTTATGACTTTTTGATGCCTCGCCTTCATCCTGAAGGACTTTTTACTATACAATTACAAAAACCCATCTAGGGATATCCAAACCCGACCATACTCCAGTGCAATGCAATTATCCATTCCGGCGCTTTGTCTTACTCCGTTTTTTTACAACAAGTTATGGCATCATGTGCCTCCCATCTCCAAGTCGGGATCAATTTCTGTTCCTAGATCACGTTCCTCGAGGAATCGTCGTCCAATTAGTTCCTCTGGCAGATATGTCTGCTTCACCTGTCCGTCGCGATAGTTCGGGGGATACTTGTACTCGGCGCCATATCCGAGATCTCGCATGAGTCGTGTTGGCGCGTTGCGTAGATGTAGAGGCACAGGGAGACCTGCGACGCCAGGTTCACGGAGAGCGGCGTAGGCGTTGTTGAGGGCGCGGTAGGCGCGGGTGCTCTTGGGTGCATTACACAAGGCAACGGTGCAGTGAGCGAGAGGGATGCGAGCCTCTGGCATGCCAATCTGCTGGGTCGCTGTGTATGTGGCTGTTGCTAGTGGGAGGAGAGTGTTGTCTGCAAGACCGACATCCTCAGAGGCGATTACAACCATACGCCGGGCAATGAAGAGAGGATCTTCGCCAGACTGAAGCATACGCGCGAGGTAGTAGAGAGCTGCATCGGCGTCGTTGCCACGAACAGACTTGTGGAAAGCAGAGATGGTATCGTAGTGTTGGTCGCCCGCGCGGTCATACACGAGGGTCTTTGTGAGGGCTGCCTTGATGTCGGCTTGGGTGATGCCCTCACGGGTTGTGAGGGACAATGCGAGTTCAAGGAGATTGAGGGCGGTTCGAGCGTCGCCATCTGCAAAGCGAGCGAGATACGAAATCATAGCTTCGTCAAGGAGCGGTGTAGTAGGATAGATAGATTCCTCCTCACGAATAGCACGTTGAAGGATACGAACAACATCTTCGGTAGTGAGAGTCTGAAGAGTAAATGTCCGGCATCGAGATAGCAAAGCAGCAGCAACCTTGAAAGACGGATTCTCTGTCGTCGCGCCAATGAGCGTCACAGTACCAGCCTCGACAGGCTTAAGAAAGACATCCTGCTGAGCCTTGTTGAAGCGATGAATCTCGTCGCAAAAGATGATGGTCTTGCGACCGGTGAGAGCAAGGTCGTTTGATGCCTCCTGGAAGAGCTTCTTGACCTCAGCGACTCCTGTGCTGGTGGCGTTGAGCTCGATGAAGCGGCTGCCGACCATCTGGGCGATGCATCGTGCTATTGTCGTCTTGCCTGTTCCTGAAGCGCCCCAGAGGATCATGGATGGGACTTGACTCGACTCGATAAGGGAGCGGAGAACGCCGTTTGGTCCAACGAGGTCTTGACCAAAAACATCGTCGAGCGTTCGTGGCCTCATTCGTTCTGCCAAGGGGGCAGCCCGTTGTGTTTTCGTCTTCTTCACAGCTCTTCCATCCTGCTCTGCCCTCCCATTTGTCACCTTCTCGTCGCCATTCGTAGTATTCTCCGTCTTCTGACTCGCTCCAGCTCCAGGGCCTTCCTCAAAAGTCCTCTTCCTCCCCGTTATCGGTCCCAGAGCTCCTTTCACAGGCGTCGACACCCTCTGCTCAGAAGCAGCCTGTCGTTTCGGCGCAGGCGTGGAGAAGAAATTCGAGGCATTGCGCTTCTGCGATCCCGGCTGAGGAGTCTGTGACTGTGGTGGAGTAGGAACCTTGTCCTTGTCGACTATGAAGCTTTCGCAGCCCGAGTCGATGTGGCCGTTTATGTCGGACGACCTTACGGACTGGTTGCAGATGGGACAGTCGACGGGCATGGTTGGCTCGGGGAGGGAGGAAGATGATTTGCCGATCGCCGGGTGACGAAAGGCGAGGGTGTAGATGCTGTGCGACTTTGCGGCTGCCGTCTTGTTTGGTCGTTGTCGTGGTGTAGCTCGTGGAGGTGTTGAAGCTCGAGTGACGCGATGCGTAGGAATTTTGGCTGCAGCTGTAAAATGTCAGGGACAAGACGCGCTCGCTCAGGGCAGATGACGGGTGATACGTACCGAATCGCGGGGACCAATCCATGACAGGCGGGCCGCTTTCGGCTCCACAGATTCGGTATTGTTAGTGCAAAGAGAGGACTCGATGGGATGTGGGAGAGGCAGACAGAGTAGGAGGAAATATTACATTAGAATATTCATTTTGGAGGCCTGAATTCATTATTGACTTTTCTATTTAAATGATTCTATACAATTCTTCATCTTTCCCACCCCCTATGACTGCATACAAACCATGCAGGTTCATGTCATGCCCCAACCCCAAGACAGCCTCTCAAACCTCAGCAACAGGGTTCAAGCAGGTAACAAGAAATGGGTGAAGGCCCTTCTCTGGCTGGCTGAGCACTGAGCCTCCTTTACAACTTCAGCTGGATGATGACCTTGCCTCCCAAGGCAATCACTATAAACAAAGCTCATTGGTCCATCAATAGTTTCATGTTAACAGGTGTTTATTCTGTGTCCTTTGAACGAGTTGCGAGATGCCTCGTTTCCTGTAACTCCGCCCCGTGGAAACTCGCCTCTTCGACCATCCACCACATGAATCATTTCATCCGATTATTCCGCATCAACCCCCTCCCTTCTCCCCATGAATAAAATCAACTCCCAATGCTAGAAACCTCTGATGTGCAGCTGACCGCCCGCCGTCCGTTTCATGCTTGATTGGTAATGCATCCCATAACGCCTTTTCGTGCTGCTTCGCTGCTGCTGCAATGTTGCAAATCTTGTCACATCGCCATGGTCAAAAACTTCCCATCCCAGTCTTGGTCGTGATCCATGGTAAGCCCTCCTCAGGCTGACGTCTTTAGAGACCGCACCTTGGGCGAGGCGATACTCGTTTCCGCCTTGCGCTTTCCAAGCACCGGCTCTGGTGTCCGTCCCAGACCAGGTGTGCTCTCACGGTCTCTTGTTGCTTCTGCATGACATGAGGCGTGATATGCCCGGTTGCCTACCAAGACCGTGTCCAGCCACACCCACTCCTGCGCAGTGTCCAGCCACTTGTTCTCAAACCGATCCTGACAAATCGGGCACACGGTGTTGATCCCACGCGACGGGTCTGGCACAGCAATGTACTTGGGCTTGGCGGCCTCTGACGCCTTTGAAGCCTGTGCTGCAACCTCGTCAGGTCCAGGGACATGGTCCACATCGACAGCCTCCCTCGACTTTAGCCAGTCCTGCTTTTTGTTAGTGATGAACTACAGCAAGTTGAGATGGGTCGGAACTTACACGTTGGTCGACATACCAACTCCGGTGCATGCCTCGTTTCTCGGCTTCGTTGGCTCGTTGATGCACACGGAAATGCCAATCCATATGGGCAGTCTTCTTCTTCTTGCCCTCCTCATCGGTTCGGAATCGTCTACCACACTGCGTGCAAGGAGGTCCGAGATCGTCATGAAGGCGTGATACTAAAGAAGGATGGAATCTTGTAAGGGAAGAGGGTTAGCTGTTGTCACAGATACGTAAACATTCGGAACTCACGGTTGCTTCAAGGCGGCCACATTGATTGCGCCACTGGGCGGAGCATTGAAGTTTGCCAACATCCCAGCTGCCTTAGTAGAGGCCAGTAGGCTCGCGATGTTTGGGGGGACGATCGGTGCTGGCGGCGGTGCAACAGGAGCAGCCGGCGCAGATGATGGTGGAAGCAAACCTGCTTGTCGAAGTTGATCCAGGAGTCCCATCGCGCCCCCGGCTGCCGGTGCCGGTGCCGGCTTTGGAAGCTCAGCATGAACTGGAGGTGGTGATCGGATGGCCACATTGGCATACGCTGGAGGCTGTGGTGTTGGTGTCGAGTTTTGAGGCGTTGCTGACTGCCTCGCCATCAAGGCCGCCAACGCACCCTTGCCCAACAGCGAGTCGAGCGTCACACCTCCCGGTGCCGCAGCCGCAGGGGCTGATGAAGGGGCTACGGACACCGGAGGCATTGGACGTGCCTGGACGGGTACGGGAGGAGTTGGTGTAGGTGTAGGTTTCTGGGCCAATGGCGCCATCATGTTTACGGCAGCAAGTTCAGTTACTTTGTTCTTAATGAGCTCAAGCTGGTCCGGAGGCAAGCTAGTGCTCTTCACAATGCCCTGGAGGTCCAGCAGAGCTCTTAGTCTGGTCTGAACACTAACATCTTGAGGATTCCGCGAGGCTTCAGCCTGCATCACCACAATCAGGTTCTGAATGTCATTGCTCAATGTTTCTATGCTTATCCCAGCGGGGGTAGGTGTCCCACCGACCCCATACGCCCCGGGATAGGGAGGTTGGAAAGGTGCAGGTGCAGAGTTGTTAGGTTGAGGTGTTGAGTGAGGAGGGTAGTAAGGAGGCTGCGAAGAGTTAGCCTGAGCTTTGTCGCCATAGGGACACAACTTACCTGCTGTCCTGGGAAGGGCTGCCCTCCATTCGAAGGGTATTGCTGAGCTGGATAACCGGGCTGCCCTCGCATCCCAGGAGGTGTAGGAGTATCACGATGGGGGATTGCCGATCGTGGACGACCAGGGATCATTCCTGGTTGAGGCATACTTGCAGCTCGTGCCTTCATGAGCGCATTCTCAATCGGACGCACCAGCTCGTGTGTGAAGACAGGCCTGCTGTCCATTGATCCACGAACCGGCTCCTTCCACGTCCTAAGCATCTCCTCCATCTTGCGGCGAACAGGTTGGTCGACTACCGCATATGATTCCATGAATGTTTTGAACAGGTTTCGACCGAAGTAGAGGGTATAGGGGGTGCCGACATTTTTGACGATCGAATCCAGCACGTATAAAGCTGGTAGCTTCTTGTTCGGGGGTGCCTACCATTGGAAGTTAGTCTTGTATCACCAAGAGGATGAAAAAATATCGCATGGATCTAGACGAAGCAGAATCGTTCGCATGAGAGATCTGCCTACCTTGAGAATGTGCTGCTGCAAAACCTCGGCAATCGCCAGCGCATGTTCGGTATTCTCGCGAGCAATAGTAGTCAAATTGCTGATTTCGAATCGCATGTTGGAGGAGAGGTCCTCCAGCGCGAGGCGGTAATCCTCCGCGACCTCTGCAGAATCCGAAGTCATGATGATGGATAAATCTGGTGTGAATCAAGTTGCAAGATAGAGAATGAGGGAAAAGGTACGGATGTGAAGAGGATGTCTGGAGGAAGGGGGAAATGGCCAAGTCGTGGCAACAATGAAAATGGTCAAAGGCGAGAAACAACAAAGATATCTCCAGAAGCAGACGCCAAACGAACTTGCAGCAGGAGGCAGAAGCTTCCGATGCAAGGCACAACTGTGCGTTCTAATCTGCAGAAGTTTATTCCCAAACAAGATCTCCCTCCTGGCACGGCACGCGCACAGCTCGTCTAGCCCTAGTACCAGTATTCCCAGAGAACCCTTGCGAACGAACGAACGCTGCAAATCAAGAACTAGCAGAACATAGCCCGACGTCACCAGTATAAACGCGCGCACGCCTGTTTGGGCTCTCGAGTGCGCAGCGCTGCGATCAAAACAGAGACAAACTCTGAAGGGATCCGAACAGGCGCTTATCGGGTTTGCTGACCTTGGGAGTCAAAGGTGTCGCGTGTCGAAGGGAACTGTTTGCAAATCGCACGCCAAGTCTATCTGAGGTGATGAGTCGAGGGGAAGCCTTGTCACGCGTTTTCTGTATTGGCCGAGGTGTCGAATTAAGGCCTGTGACAAGATAAGGTGATCGGTCGGTGATGATGTGAGGGAGGGAAGAGAAACAGAAACGGGAACCGAGTTTGGGTTCTTGACGAAGCGTCCCGTCGTTGCCCGCAGGTTGAAAGGCGCCCACCCACGTGACTCCCGGGTCGAAGTTGCCGGTACGTACCTGATCTAGATCGGCATCTCCATCACCTCACATTCCACGACCACACCACCATTGGGCATCCATTCACGATATCATGACAATGAAATCTAAGCGAACAAAAAACCTGTTAGAACGATCGATTTTTAGTAAAGGTGACTAGTAAAGAACTGTTGGCAAGAACAAAGCAAGCCGTAACTAAATTCCAAGGTCCTTCCCAAACGAGCCTGCTGGGTATTTCATTAAAACATTAAGCCAGACTCCCTGCTTCCAAACGCCTTTCTTTGTTCATTCATTGTCTCCATGTAACGAGCGTTGCCTCCGAGCTTGCCTCGCTTTCTTCCCAGACTGAACCTTCCTGCATGCTTTGTCTTCTTTCTTCGCCAAGCCCGTTCTTTTTGTCCTCCTAGAACCTCGACATGTGCGCCTCAGAGTAATAGCTGCTGCGACGGCCAGTGTTCATGGGGTGGAGAGCCGTGTCAGGGCGTCGAACAGTGGGCACAATGGGACTACGGCGCTCTTCCTCGTACTCGTTATCTCCATTGATGTGGCTGTGGTCGAAGTGAGGGCCTGCATTGCGCTCGATATCGACGTCGCGAGGGATGGGTTGACTGATGTTGGGTCTGGTTGAGGCATTCTTCTCGTCGCGATTCTTCCAAAAGAGCGACATGAACTTAGAACGAGGCTTTTCGTTAAGGGAGCTGCTGTGAGAAGACATGGGCTTGTGGAAGGACTCGTCATCGCGGCTCGTCGCGAGCTCGCCCTCGATTCGGACGATGCGGGCGTTGATGCCGTTGGCCGAATCGCGGAAGATGAGAGAGGCAATGATGTTCACGACGCCAAAGGTAAGGCTGAGAATACCAGCAGCCAGAACAAGTCGCCAAAATGGGAGTCCGAGGTTGTCGGCAGAGTTGGCAGACTGGTTAAGCTTGCCCAGAACGTTGCAACCGATGAGGATCATGGCGACGCCGAGCCAGGTAAGGCCATGATGCTCGGAAAGGACAGGCCAAGTCTGACGGAAGTATGACTTGGCGATAGGAAGCTCGGAAACGATGAGGAAGACGGCGGCCGTGCTGGTAAAAAAGAGAGAGGTGGCATCAAAGAAGAACCACCCGTTGGAAGTGTCGATCTTGATGATCAGAGTCCAGCATGCGACGACGGCAGCGAGCAGGCCGATGATGGTAAAGCCACGGAGGATCTGAAGAAAGATCATCCCCGGGCCACGGAGACCTGAGCCGAACATGATGGGTGTAGTAGATTGGTAAAGAAAAAGTAGTGTAGTGTTTTAGCCGATTGGCCTTGATCGATGAGATGTGGATGACTTTGGTAGATGCTCTTCGCGAACGAATCTCGTTGGGTCCAAAGATAGAGAGTGAAGGTGCGGTTCTAAGAAGGAGTCAGTGAAAAGCACAGAAAGAAGGAGGTCCTCGTAGATGGGCTCTTACCAAATGACCTTGGTGGTGAGAATGAATCAGGAAGCGTTTGCGTGAGCAGTGATGTTCTCTGTGTGAAGCTGATGTTTGTATAAGAGAGAGTGATCAGGAGAGAGGAACAAGTCGGAAGAAAGAAGGGAGGGTTTTGAGCGAGAACGGGAAAAGTTCCTGAAAGAGAGCAATAAGTATTGGTGACGGATCCAGTCCAAGTGTCAATATTCCAACAATGAAAATAGAAGCGAAAGGGGAAGTTTTGAATGACTGAAAAAAAAAAAGGGTTGCGTCAATGGCGGTTCCTGAACACCATTGTCGAGGCTTTGAATAGAACTGAACAATAGGAAGTGAGGGAGGGCTGAACTGTCACTGAACAGAACTGGCAGGCTCATGCAGCCTTTAAGAGCAGCTGCCCAGGCGCATGTTGCTGCATCAGCGTCGACGCGCCCTTGTTGGGTAAATCGGGCATGCAGAAGAGGCGTCCCCATCCCTGCTTGCCAGTGTCAACCAAGCAGCAGCTGAAGCAGAGTCTTGGAGGTGTCGTGTGCAAGGGGGATGCGGAGGGGCGCATCGCGATTCGCCGTTTCGTCCAGATTGACTCGTTCTGAGGTGAATTCCCAGTGTCAGGCTCCACTCGGGCCCGTATTCTTGTCAGAGGATGAAAGAAACTTCCAGCTCTGTTGTCTCATGGCCGCGATATCTGGCCTAGGCCGCGCTCCCCAACAGAGAGTGTCCGTCTCACTTTACCAAGTGCCTTGGGTGGACAGCAACAGGTCGCAGCACCTCGGACCAGTCGACCCAGGCCAGCGCCTAACTCTGGGACTTGGGCGATTTCATCAGCGAGCGGTTCGACTCTTGATGTTTGGGCGGGCGTCACTGGATGGTTTGCTACTCTACGCATCTCAAGACCGGGGTTGAGGGAGGGAATGATTGGACGACCAGTTTCAAAACGTCGTTTCAGAAGCCCTTCTAGCCCAGAGGTGGACCGCGTGGGCAGCGCTAAGTGGTCTGGCTGTGAGCCGCATACAGGGGTGGCATGCCACTGAAGAACATGAGATTCCGGGGAGCTGCGACTCACACGCGGGGGACGTTTGGGTGCCACGAAGCTCGACATGATGCACAAATAAAGACCTGAGGCTCCAAGTTGGCTGACGAGTTTTTTTTCTTATGATTGCGAAGAGTCATCCGTTTTGTGACCGGAACACAAGGCTTCGGTTTCAAACGAACAGTTGGTGTAAGAAGTCAGCCTAACCCCCACCACCTACACAGTAGATCCATCGCCCAATGAAAGACTGTTAGGCGCCCGTCGTAGTAGGGCCATCTTGATGAATCTTCAACTCCAAATAGACGGGATCCAAATTATCGTCCCTGGTCTGTTTTTAGAGTTAATTTTGGCCCGGTAGATAATTTTGCCTCTCGTTTTCGTGTCCTGTTGGTCGCTTACTTCTCGGCCGCGGGTCGACTCCAGGCGCTTGTCCATCCGGCTGGTAACCGCGAATCGATGCTATTTTGGATGAACCGGACCCATCGGCGATTCTGTAAGCGCCCGTTCAACAACCGCAGATTCTAGGCCACCGAACGGGTCTCCAGTGATCTCACTGTTATTAAATCATTCCATGTTTGCGAGTCCTTTTAATGGAGAAAATGGACGAGCTGAGTGACTCTAGGCTCGTTTGGTCGTGAGCGAACACCTTGGAAGCGGACTACAGCTCACCGTCGTGGTACTTCCCAAACTACTGGAGGTGATACAAAGGGGAGAGACGCACCGCAATCATCTTGTGGACAATTGTAGGTCGGCTCTCATGAGAATTTCTTCATGTTAGAAAATGCCCGTTTTCGACGAACAAATATCGGGTGGCTGCAACCCTCGTAAAGCAGGACTTGGTGGTCATTGTTGATACGGCCCCCCAGTGTCGTGTATTAAGATGCAAATTTCATTTCAAATTCCCCTAGTGAAAATGATAATTATGGAAGATTCTCAGGTCTGCATTGCGTCTTCTATTGTCCTGGTGCTTTGACCTCCATGTCTTGGCAATTTTCATTATTAGCTACAAAAAGCACTTTCCCAGCTCCCAAAAGACCTACCAAAGAAATCCTCACAATGAGCAGGCTTATAAAAAGAAGACGGATAAAAAAGTTAAAAGTATTTGACCAGAGAATCCAGTACAATTATCAGGTCAAAACGACGAAAAACATAATACTGCCCAACGGTGGCATAATGTCCATGCCTCACCCTGAAATGCTCTAGGGTGTCTGCCTTGGTGTTTGCTGAAGTCTCAACACGGCCTGTTTCAAGTCCATCTCAGTCCCTGTTTGACCATCGGCTTTTAATCCGAAGATTGAGATGAACGCCAAGAATAGGCACTCACACATGACTGATCCTTTTCCGTTCGCTTAATGCTGGCGCTTAACAGGACGGACGCGTGCGGGCAGGTCAATACAGAAGACACTGGCTACCGCAAGGAAATGGCATTATCCTACTCTACGCTTAGAAATAAAATTATAAAATAGAAGAAGAGACTCTAGGGATATTTTCTTTTTTTTATAATAATATATATGCATTTTTTATATTTTTCTTATGTATAAATATCATAAGTCTTTAAAAAGTGACGGCATCTTATTATTTACTTTTTGACCAGGCTGTGCAAGTATATCACACCCATGGTGGGCGATCGGGCGCTTAACAGGAGATATACATACTGGCCCTTAGCCACTGTGTTTCCAGCAGCCAAGGTTAGTTCTTCAATCTCAATAAATCAACCAAGGCTTAATCCTACCTAAGCTATCGACTATATCTCATCCCGAATGCTGTCTTCAATACGCCGGATCTTCCGCAGCAAGCCGGACAATGACCGGGCCATCAGCGGAACCAAGGCTCCTGAAACCCCATCCCCATCGGAACCACCAGTTCGACGGGCCAAGTCCTACTTCTATTCTGGAATAAAGATCCTCCATAGCTCACAGGACGATAAAATTGAGTAAGGACTCGCTAAGAATATCCCAAGATTTAGATTGCCTTCTAACAAGGATAGTATCGTTTTCATCCATGGTCTTAACGGAGACTGTGAAAAGACCTGGACGGCTAAAACGGAGGTGCAGCCGTGGCCAAAGGTCTTTCTTCCGTCAGAGCTCCCGGATTGCCGCGTTCTTACGTACGGATACGATGCAGGCGTGATCGAATCGTCCAAAAATCGAGTCTCGGACCATGCGCACACGTTGTTAACCTCCCTTGCATCACATAGGCAGTCCGATGATGCAGTAGGTCTTTCCAACGACCCTAATCCTCAAGTTCCCCTTAGGTTCTTCTACTCACACCGTTAGGCCGAGAGACCTATCATCTTTGTGTGTCATAGCCTCGGCGGGCTAGTCTGCCAAGATGCCCTGGTGACAGCGAAGCAGCGACCCGAAGCCCATCTTCAAAAGATCTTCCACCTGACCCGAGGTATCGTCTTTCTGGGGACACCGCATCATGGGTCAAGCCTCGCCAAATGGGGAGAGATGTTATCGCGCTCTGTTGGCATGATGAAGCAGACCAACACCGAGATCGTCAGGCTACTTACGCGCGACTCCGAAGTTCTCGCGCGTATTCAGGATTGCTTTCACACACTGATCATGACCCGGAATAAGGAGGAAACGAACAATATCGAAATCACCTGTTTCTACGAAGAACTCCCCATGAAAAGGATCGGCATGATTGTTCCAAAACACTCAGCGACCCTCCCCGGCTACATCTCGATCGGGATTCATAGTGACCATGCTCGGATGACAAAGTTTGGTAGCCCTACTGAGCCAGGGTTCATGGCGGTATGTGGTGAGCTCAAGCGCTGGGTCAAGAAGATTGAGCAACAGGGGCCGACAGGATCAAAGAGCCACCAACCTGGACAGGTTGCTGAGGCTGTCCCGCATTATCTCATCCCCTATACCAGCAATCCAGACTTTGTTGGAAGATCCGATGTCATCGAATCATTGAAGGATCAGCTTGGCCACTCAGACTCCATGCCACGGAACAAGGCACACCTACGGGCTTCGCTTTGCGGTCTCGGTGGTGTTGGGAAGACCCAGGTTGCACTTGCATACGCCTACTGGTTGCAGGAAGCTCAACCGGAAATTTCGATCTTCTGGGTTCATGCCAATAGTGCTGAGCGCTTTTTGCACTCTTATGCCAACATCGCTGAGGAGTGCCACATCCCTGGCTATGACGAGTCGAGCGGTCTCGACAGCTTGTCGATTGTGAAAAGCTGGCTTGAAAGCAAGGATAATGGGAAATGGTTGATGATCATCGATAATGCCGACGACATGGAGCTATTCTTTCCTTCAGGGGACGGGGAGAAGTTTTCCGATTACATCCCTGAGTGCGCTCATGGAACTGCTCTCATCACGACGAGGAATCTGCAAGTGGGCTCGAGGCTCACGAGAGGGAAACGTCCCATCGAGGTGAACAAGATGGATGAAGACGAGTCAGTTCAGCTTCTCATCCGCGGACTTGAAGGCATCGATGAGGATCCCGAGGATTTACTGCGACTTTCATCCCGACTCGAATTTCTGCCTCTCGCCCTCGTGCAAGCATCCGCGTTCATTCAAGAAAACACTATCACAGTCGACAAGTACCTGGAGCTCCTAGAGGGGAGCGAAAAGGGCTTGGTGGATCTATTGAGTGAGGATTTTGACGCAGTTGGGAGAGACTCTGCAACACCTCGCGCCGTTACCGAAACCTGGATCCTTTCTTTTCAGCAAATCCAGCGACAATATCCCTTTGCAGCCGAGCTTCTCTCCCTCATGAGCCTTTTTGACCGACAATCCATTCCCATGGATTTCCTCGAGTTTTACAGCGAAGAAAAGAAAAAGGAGCCCAGCAGCGCCATACAGCTTGTCAAAGCCCTTGGTGTCCTCAAGGCTTTCAGCTTCATCATTGCTGAGAAGCGCGGGGATCACAACATGCACCGCCTAGTACAGTTGGTGACTCGGGCTTGGTTGAATCGGAACGGCACCAAGAACGAATTCACAAAATGGGCACTCCTGGCAGTCTCGGACGCCTATCCCTACGGCTACTTTGAGGACGTTCCGACATGCAGCGCATATCTTGCACACGCCTATGCTGCCTTGAATTCGGATGAAATTGATTCACAGGCAGAAAAGAAGAGCACTGATTCAGAGTCGAGGACAAGAGGCAGTGATTCAGAGACAGAGGCCAAATTGGTCAAGGCATCTCTCCGCCATAGAGTCGGCGGGTTTTTCTTGTTCCAAGGCCGATACTCAGAGGCCGAAAGACTACAGCGACAAGCGATCAACACAAGGACCGAACTGTTAGGAGCCGAGTATCCTGAGACACTAACAGTCATGTCTGACCTTGCCGCTGCTCTCTGCCATCAGGGTCGATGGGAAGAGGCTGAGGAATTGGAGGTGCGCATTATGGAGACGAGGAAACGGCTGCACGGAGAGGAGCATGAAGAAACACTCGATGCCATGAACAATCTCGCTTTTACAATCTCGGAGCAAGGTCGGTTGGAAGAAGCAGGAGAGCTCTGGGGTCACGTGTTGGAGGTCAGGAAGCGTGTACTTGGGGAAGATCACTCGGATACGATCCTTGCTATGAACAACCTCGCCATAACACTTGGAGGTGAGGAGGAAAAGGCGCTTCAGAGACGTGTTATCGAGGCAAGAAAGCGCTTGCTCGGAGAGGAGCACCCGGATACTCTCACCAGCATGGGAAACCTAGCGATGACGCTCTACGAAAATGGCGAAACGTGGGAGGCAGAGGAGCTGCAGGTGCAGGTGATGGAGGCGAGCAAGCGGGTGCTCGGAGAAGAACACCCAGATACTCTCATCGCCATGACAAACCTCGGAAGGACTTGGACCCTGCTGGGCAAGCTCTCGGCGGATACGAAACACCTCTATCCCGATGTGGATATGCTCGGTGATGCACTCGCCCTCTTGCAAGACTGCGTTCGCCTTCGGCGTCAGGTGCTCGGCGAGGATCATCCGGATACGCAGGAGTCGTCCGCATGCCTGGAGGAGTGCCGAGCTGCGTTGAACGCCGAGGCCACTCAGAAAAATGGCCAGGTGGAAGTTCAATTTGACGGACTGCCAGACAAGACAGATGAGACAATAGAAGAACCTAGCTCCTCTTAAGGATTTTAAATAAATTTATAAAAAATATCATGACATAGTTAAATAACTTGACGAATTCTTAGATTCTTTAATCCTCTTCTATTGATTATCTCTAAAGGAGAATAAGCTCATAGGTTTGCACCAATATCCCCTTTTCCCTTGACCCGGGTGAGAGTCTCCCACAGGCCTGTCGCTCACATCGCTTATGGAGCTTGATTCTGCAACTCTGTGTGGATGCTAGCTGTAAGTGGGCTAAATAGTTGTTGATAAGCTTGTGAGGTATTATGAAGTGAGGCTACAGCAGATAACAAGGCGATTACAGAGGTTGTAAAACGTTGGACCCTTTCCCGGCGTTGCGGGCTGCGCCAACCATCTCCTAGCCATCGAGGACGAATACGTCATCTTTGGTTGCTATTGATTGTGGAAGTCGAGGAGGAAATGGCAGTAACAATAACATGCTCCAAATACATCCTGCCAGAGTTAGAGTCGCCATGGGCACTGTACCTCTAGCCTCGTCCCGGTCCACGACGGGCATCCCGATGCTACTGTGGAGGCTGAAGGTGTTGAGGCTTATCCATAGCAGCCAGGAACACTGTCACCAGGCTCACTGGCGTAAACCTTGTCATCAAGTCTGGGGAAACGTGCCTTGATAATCAGATGGCGAGTAGCGAGTGAGAGGTGTTGGAATAGTCCTGGAACAACCCATACCTAATTTCGTATATCTCTAGAGTCCGAGCTGAAACAAGTCCGAGGTGAGAAAAAGAAGCTTACTAGACACGAAGTTACAACGATACCTGCCGTTGAGTTGCATGAGGCTTCGGTCCGAAGGGGTGGACGATCGAGACGAATCCGATCACAGATGTCGTGGGATATGGAGTCCGTATTTGACATGATCGACCATTTAAGCTTGTTGATACACGATAAAAATGTTTGATACTTTGAAGATTGGTGAATATCTAATTAATAGCTTTCGATAGTTCTGTCTGGTGTTGAATCCTGTCTTTAGAGAGACTGTGTACATCGACATCATGACATCACGTAGCTGCATGGAACCATCCTCCTGGGCCTCACTTCTAGGTAAGATACGAGATTGAAGATAGAGGGGGAGGAAAGGCCCTGGTGAGCCCTTTGGAGGATCCTCCGAGTGTAAACGGATATGTCCCACTAGATATTTTCTTCTCAACGCCTTGCTTACCCGTGAGAACCAGTCCCTGACGGTCACTCCCTCCGCCAAGACCCCATCCTCAGCCCTATTTCCACATTCGGGAAACAGATCTACCGGGAGGATAAAACATCCCCTGGCGCTACTCACGGAACGCACGATAAGCGCGCCTTGGCAGCACAGCCATGCACCTGGATCAAAACCGTCAAGTTTGTAGAAAAAAAAAAGACTCGCAGTGTTGCATTGAAGAGCAAAGCCATTGGGATGCTTATTTCATGTGGGAGGCGTTTTGCAATTAGCTTTTTTCGGCACATGCTCCAAAGTCCCCCCTCCTTTAATTTGTTTCTATATCGATGACGGGTTCTTGAAATACCGAACATGGGATGGGAGCCCAGTCCCGTCAGCTTGGGGGGAAGCCGTGCTAACCGTCTTCCCGCCCGAACCGGGGGAAGACCCAGGTCTAGACTTCTCAGATGGAGGCTGATGCCCCCTTGCCGGATCTTGCTGAGACCGAAGGATTGCCCTTTGTTGCATTAGACTTGTGTGTATGGCGTCATGATAAACTCCCAAAGTAAGCACAGCAGTGCCTCACGCTCGCATCAAAACTCAAAAAGTTTCAATGCACCGGTCTCCTCCGTTTTGGCCACTGAAGGGGAACTCAATCTTAACTACATAACCCTCGTAAGCCTCCCCTCTCATCTCTACTTTCAAACCATCATCACTCGTTCCCTTTTTCATCATCATCATCATCATCATCATCATATAACAAAGTACACAAATATGCGTTTCTCAACACTCTTTGCCGCCGCTGGTGTAGTTGGCTCTGCTGTTGCTGGCGCCTTACCTAGAGGCTTCAGCATTCCCAGCGGTAATGGCTTTCCCAACCCGAACCCTCAGCAGGAACAAAAGATTTCTCTGCAGGCTGGGGGAAAGCTTCCTGGTGGTCCTCTTCCTACTCAGTTAGGTCCTGGATCTACCATTGCTTTCCAGCTTATTGCCTTTAACGAGCTCTTTGAGACGGCCTTTTTTAACTCGCTGTTGTATAATATCACCAACAGTGTCAAGGGCTTTGAGGTTCCCAAGGATAAGCGTTATGAGGCCGAGAACGTCATCAGGACTGTTCTAGCTGTAAGTTGTCCCTCCACTTGCATCGTTTTTCACTCACCAACACCATCACAGCAAGAGGAGCAGCACGCCATCGGAGCCCTCGCAACACTCAAGTCAGCCAACAAGTTTGCGCCCTCACCCTGCAAGTACAAGTTCCCCACTTCGAACCTCAAGGACGCCATCTCCCTCGCCGAGACTTTTACGGCTGTCGTCCTCGGCGTTTTGCAGGACGCAAACGTCATCTTCAGCAAGGAGGGTCTCCCCGAGGTTGTCCGTCTCATCTCGGCAGTCATCGGTCAGGAGGGTGAGCAGAATGGCTTCTACCGTCTGTACCTCGACCAGATCCCCTCCGAGTCACCTTTCTTGACCACGGTTCCTGCTGCTTTTGCTTGGTCTGCTCTTCAGGGTTTTGTTGTTCCTGGTTCGTGCCCCGAAGATATCAAGAACATCAAACTCCCCATCTTCCCTCCTCTGCTGGTCAACGGTGGTGCTATTGCCAAGATCAAGGCCAAGGACCAGACTCTCTCCTTCGAGGCGACCCTCAAGGTTTCCAAGGCTGCTGAAAAGGTCATCGCCTACAAGGCCAAGACCGGCGGTCTGTACATCACCTACCAGACGGGTCTGCAGCTGCCCAAGAGCGTCAAGGCTGAGAACGTGCGCTGGGTCGGCAACACCATCAAGCTCCAGGCCAAGTTCCCCTACAACGAGCTCGTCGCTGGCGGCTTCACCCATGCCGCGCTGACCACCGCCAACAACTTCCAGAGCGTGGATGATATTCCTGCTCACACACTGGCCGCCCCTGGTCTCATCCAGGTCCAGGAGCCCATCTCTGGCAAGGGTTACTACTAGACGGCCCGACAGGCCAATCTGAGCATCTATTGGGAAAATTACATCTTTGTTCGGTGCTATTCTAATAATATTTTAATTGATTGATTGTTACCCTCAAGTACCGGAGAGTGACTGTTCCGATGTAGCGTGTAAGCTCCCGCCCCTCCATCTCGGGTAATCGGAGTTGAAGACGCCTCTAAACCAGTGATATGCCGGGGTTGAGATGAACTAGCCAGGGAAGGGCTGGATTAGTCGCGGTTGGGTGAAATCATGTTTCTGTAATTCATCCAGGCTTGACTTTCTGGGTTCCGCAGGGCTGAGCCTGGAACACAGCCCCCGGGGAGTTCCTGGACCGTTACAACACCAAACAAGGCTTCATGAAGATATCAATCTTGGGACTGACGAGTATCTCTTCACCTTGAGTCCCTTTAACCACTTGAAGCTTGGGGATGGCTACCGGATCAAAAGTTCCGCACTCATCATCTCATATCAAGGTTCGTGATGAATCTTTATGGTCAAGCACAAATTCAACAGAGCAGAGTCGTATCCGCAAGGTCCCGTAACTTTGAGCAAGAGATGGGCGGTTTCAAAAGTAACCTTGATCGATAAATTTCCACGTGCATCAAATACGCTTGTGCGTAAATGATATTACCCAGAAAACCATCATCATGCAGCATCGTCGTCGATAATCTGCTCATCGGGCTCGTCTGGGAGGTTCTCATTCATGCGGATCAGCAGCTCCTTTAGCTTGCGACGATTCTTCCTCCATGTCATTATGTCCTCTTCTTGCTGATCTCGTATTGACGGTGTCACCTGATTCCCATTCTCATCCTTTAGATAGTCTGGTATCTCGTTCTCGGCGGCTTTCCGGCAGCCTTTGTTGTTTGGTCCATCGCCAACGTGCCACGAGAGCGGTACCATGTGCGTCTCTTCGACATGCTTGTTGAAGCTCTCATCATCCTCAAACTCATAAGGTTCCTCTCGACGCCCACACGACCCCCACAGACACTGGACAGAGTCACCGTGAACGATGTAGACGTGCCGCCTCAGCGTTTCAAGGTTATGCAACTCCGCCTTGCAGTCCTCCCACTCGCACAAGAAGGCGAAAAACGGCACGTCGACCCGACGGTAAATGTCCCTCGGTGGTGGCGACGGGTTCTTTGGTGGCCGACCTCTTCGCTTCGGGAAACCGTTAAGATGGGGTCGGGTCTTGATCTGCCGGGCCTGACGGGAGGCTGCGGCTGTGAGCTGTCCGTCGCGCTTCTTGAACGAGCCCTTTGGTCTACCCCGGCCGCGAGCGGGAGTGGTTGATGCTGTGTCGCTGGAAACTGCCGTTGATGGTCCACTTGGACTCGGCACGGCGAGGGTGCTGGCTGGTTTGAACAACGTTCTGGGCTGTCCCCGTGGCGTCAAGTCCGAGATGACGGGGCCGTCGAGGTCCTCATCCGTAACGTTGACCTCTTTAAATGAATCCCAGTGTCCCGGTGATCTGGTCAATACGACGGCGATCTTGGTTTGACGGCCTGGTGTTAATGAGTTTTGTGGTGGGTTGGCGATCTGCTTGACTGGGCTCTGGGTGTGACTTCTTGTTGGTGCATCTCTTGCCAGGGGGTCTTCTGATTCGACGCTGCCCATATCTGAATCTCGTCGTGAAAGGTGTCCTGGTATGTTGAATGGCTTCCTTTGACTCGCCGCGTTCTGGTCGAGGCTATCAATGTCCATGTTGCAAGCTTGACACGCTCAAGCAGCGCGTCGTGTTTCAGTGAGACGCGTTGTATTCCGGGGAAGATATATACTAGTGAATGAATTTATGCCGGTGAGAATGATCGAGAAGGTATTCTCGAGAAATAATTACTGATGTGAATTGGTTGTTAAGGATGTTTGTTGAATGGTGAATGTCTGGTTCTTGAAAGCTGATGGAGAGAAGGCGATGATTGGTGGTGCGGTTCAGCTCACGTGCCTTGAAGCGTTTCTCCTGATGAGGGCATCAAACAAAATCAACTTCCAACGACAAACTCGGCGCAAGTATTTGAGCACTCACATCACGATTGATATGCCAAGCGAAAGCCGCATGCAAAGACACAAGCTGCTTTGCCTCTTCCTCTTATGTCGCCTCCAACAGCTAGATCACGTGCACACTCGGAATACCTTCAAAGGTTGTGAATCATTCATTCTGCAAGAAGCTTACCGAGCAGTATTGGTACAGGAATATCATAATCATCAATCTCATCCAATCCGTTTGCCTCCCCATGTAACGAAGCCAATTACACCCTTGTACAAAAGAAAACTCATTAAACCTCGGTCTCAACATCAGGCTTTCGCCCATCTAGCGCACCCAGGTTCACCACCTTTCGTACGGCAAACTTGGCCTCGTCCTTGGCAAACTGAATGTTTCGCATCGGTCGCCACTGCATGAGGCCCCTGTGTCGGCGGTGCATGTCGCGGCTCTCAGCGCGGTAGGACTTGATCTTCTTGATGGGGTTCAGACTGTTGCTGCTGGCCTGAGAACCACTCGTTGCGCTCGTGTTAGCAGTCGCGTTGGTGTCGACTGAAGGGCGACCATTCTCTGAAGGCTCTGAAGGCTCCGTCTCGGCGTCTTGGATGCCCAGGTCGGGATCAGAATCATCATCCATGTCGTCCTGGTCAAAGTCGTCGTACTCTTCGCTATCTTGAGAGGGACGATCACGCTTGGCCATCAGGGCGGACGGATCCTCGCCAAAGGCTCCGCTCCAGTCAGTACCATCCTTGGCAAGCCATTTCTCCTTTTGCTTCTCGTCGGCCTGAGCGAGAATGTCTCGGCCATGAGTCAAGGACTCGTCGTGGAGCTTCTGGATCACAGGAGGAACCTCAGCGTTGACCTCTTGCTGCCGCACACCCTCTGCGTAACAGGCCTCCCAGGTCTCGATCGTCTCGCGGGTATCGTTAGAGCTGACAAACTTGATGTGGTCCGAGTCTGTTCCAGCTGAGAAACGGCCTCGGAAACGGACGCGACCAACTTGCTCCATCTCGATATCCGGGATGGTGCGGTAGTTCTCCTCAGTGATGTAGTTCTGGGAGAGTCGCATGCTGTTGTTGCACTTCCAGATAGGAATGTCAAAGTCTTTCTCCTCGCCGTCAACGAGCTCCAGGAGCCACAGTACAGCATATGCGTCAGGGCTTCGCTTTCCACTGGGGTAAAACTCGACGAAGATGGGCGAGCTGTAGCGATGACGAACAGGCAGGCGAACGCTCTGGGCACCATCGGCACCGCTAATGTCGAACTTGAGACCATCACCCTCGCGAGAGGAAACCTGCTTCTTGACGTTGGCCGATGAACCTCCAGTCCTGAATCGGAGTCTGGCCTGGTTGGCAGGAGCATAGTTGGTGGTGGTAATTGTGTCAGAGAGGAATTCGAATGTGCCAATATCCCAGCCAAGCTGAGGAGGAGGAAGACGAAGCTCGACCGATCGGAAGAGGAGCGAGATACGGATACGACCAAAGCCGATGCCTCCGTCGAGAGGATACCATCGAGTGGACTCGCTGCTCGTCAGGAGGATATCAGTCAGCTTGAGAGGCACAACACCAATGATGGGATCATGCTGTCGGTTGCGCGAGTCGCGAACTGCAACAGTGACGATGCAGGAGCGCCAGTCACGAACGAACTTCTCAGTTCCGGCGTTGAAGATGGGTTGGGAAGAGACAACCTTGGTTCGGGTCTTGTAGACAAGATCATCGTTGACCAAGATGGTGCAGTACGAGCTGGGTAGAGACTTGGCTTGTTCCTCCTTGACCTCGCCAGCCTCGGGCCGTGCAGGCTCGTACTCCTTGCCCTTCCTCTTGCCCTCAGAGCCCTTGATGTTGGCGAGCTCCAAACCAACGATCTGGTGAACAACAACACTGAGAACACCAGAAGGCCAGAGGGGGTCGGGAGGGGTGTGGATGACGGCATCTTCCTCCTGGGTATCGATTGAGCCCTTGTTCTCTTGAAGCTCGGGCTTGTCAGCGAGTTCCTTGGGGAGGTTGAGATCTCTGCCGTCGGTTCGAAGCGCCTTGCGGAATTGGGTCTTTCCAAAGAAGCCGACTTCCCAGTGGAGCTCACCAGGCATCTCACTCTCAGCCTTGACACCTCGGAGTTTGGAAACCTGGGGGAACATCTTGCCGGGGTGTTGGATCAGCTTCTGGATGCTGAGCTCGACCTTGCCAACAACATCATCGGCAGAGGATCGATCGCTGTCCCAAAGTTCGACCGAAAGCTGCTCATCAGCTATGAGTAGGTCGCTTGTGACGAGAAGGCCACAGCTCTCCTCGAAGACGGGGTTGAGATCATCCTGAATAACACGCGTGCAGAACTGGGGCTTGGAGAACTTGCTCCAGCTGATGGTGATGTATGGATCGGAGCCACCGCCCTTGCTGCCACGCTGATCCTGTTTGCTGAGACCAACAGCCTTGTGGATACGGATAAACATGACACCAAGTGCAAGGGTCTCCTTCTTGATATCATCACCCTGGAGCATCTTGCTGAGATCAAGGGTCAAGCTCTTGGGTGCCACATACATGGATGCCGCTGCGCCAATAGCCCAGTTGACAAAGTTGGAGATGAGAGGGAGGTTAAGAATGTTGACACCCTTCTCAATCATGGGGGTACATCCGGCCTGCACCTTGGGGATACCCATGAGAGTGAAAGTGAGTGCCTTGAGGAAAGGCGGGTCGGGAGTGAGCTGGACGCGGATTCGAGCAGTCGCAACAAGGCCGATAAGCTCGACCCAGATGGGCAAGGGGACACCGAAAAGACCCTTGATACCAAGGTAGAAGACCAGCTGCATACCCATGTTCCGAGCCTTGGAAGCAATATCTTGGCCGGAAGGCTTGGCGTGATAGGCAATGGCAACCTCGAGGTTGTAGAAGGAACCAGCCTGCTCGTTGGCGGCGAGCTCCTCGGGATCAGTGTTCTTCTCGTTCTGTCGGTGCTGCTCGTCCTTGATGTCTTGAACGTGGGAGTCGGGCAGAGCTCGCATGTTGAGGATGCGGATGGGGTTGTTGCCCTGCGAGATATCGGCGACGCGAACGTGTTCGATGACACCAGGAACGGAGGCGGCCATGACATCCTCGAGACTGTTCCCCATTAGTATTATAACCTTCAGGTAAGGCGATTTACTCACGTGTCGGCCACAGCGGCAAACATCTCGGGGTTGATAAGCCCCCACATGATGCCCAGCATGGTGTTCATCCATTCCACAGACTCAGGGATGAGGTTCGCAGTAGCAGTCTCGCCACGTTCTTGCTCGCTTGACCACTCAAGATCTCGACCCTGTCGAATCAAGTCCTTGGTCCAGAGAAAGACGCCAGAAGAGACGCAGAAACCAAGAGGAACCAGACCCAGGAGGCGACCGCCAAACATCTTTCCAATAAAGACAATGGCGACAAAGATACCGATACAAAGGATGTTGGAGCGCTGCTCGAGAATCTCGAACATGGGCTCGTAGCTGATGGAGGGAGTCTTGTAGAAGAGGACTGAGGTCTTTTCGCTGCGAATTGGGACATCAGAGGTGGCGCCCTCCTGGACGGGGTCTGGGGGCGCGGTGACATCCTGGGCGTAGCGATATTCTTCTCCGGATTGCTTTGACGAGGTCGCGATGGTCGCAGGCTTTCCTAGATTCTCATTGGGGACCGACAACTAACAATTGGGTTAGGATTAACTATTATATGTCGCGCAGTTACCACACATACCTGTGGGTTCTCGACCGCTTCAGTAAAGTCAAGATCGGCATCCCGGATATCGACATCCTTTCCCGTGACTGGATCTCGCACCTTGCGAGTATCCTTCTTTCGGCGGATTGCCTCGGCTCTATCGTTCTTGTGATCCTTGGTCTCACCGTGGACCTTGTTCTGCTTGAGCTCCTCATCGATGGCGGCATCGCGGGCCTTCTTGTCCTGGTCCAACTGCTCCATGAACTCGCGAACATTGGGCACACGGTTGTGGCCGCTGTAATGCTGCCGACCCGAAGGCACGACCTGCTCCTGGAAGTTCGACATTTGGGCGAACTTGCTAGGTAGAGGGAGAATTAGGTGTAGGTGAGCTCCCCAACTCGGGTATAATGATGATGATATGTATGAATGGGAAAGAAAGGAGGGAAAGAGGAACGCGCGAGAAGATCAGGAAGAGGAGAACAGAAATATTGACACGGACACCAACTCAGCTAGCGTTACACAGAAGCCTCCTCCTTTGAGCTTGATTCATCATGGGAAACGCAAACAACCAAGGAAACTCGCATCCAGAGCAGGCCATCCATGATGTAAATGTCGATGACGTCGATGTCGCGGGTACGTACCGGAGATAGCTTCTGTAGTGCAGTGGGGGGGAGCTTTGAGCAGCTTGCGGCCGTGATGGCGCTACACGTCGATCCGTTTTTGGTGCGCGAGGAGCCGCGTGGAGGGGGCCATAGCGGGAGAGCTCCCCGTAGGACCTCTGAATATCTGGCAGGGTTTCAGCGCCACGAGAAAGCCGGTGACGTTGATGGAATTATCACCAACGGTTAATCTCAAGCATCAATTCTTGATACAATGCCTCACACATAGAATAATACGAACTTGACAGCTTGAATAAACCATCAGACAACTTGATTCCTGCAGGCCAAGACTGAATCTGTCCATCCCGGATTCTGTCCCAGCTGGACAAGGAACTAACTTGTCAGTTCAAGCTAAAACCAATGATGGCACGGATCGTCATCCCTCCACCTCCAAGAACTTGCGTAAATGGCTTGCACACCTGCGACGATCGGTGAAACGACGTTGATCTCGATGCATTTCTCTATTCGTCTATTGGCGTACC
>JABCKD010000450.1:0-11547 GCA_013186415.1 Fusarium sp. NRRL 66088
CCCCCAGAAGGCTGGTTTGCATATAATGCCAATGTCCTGATAAGAATCTAGAGGGGGGGGGAGAGACATTCTATATTATCGCATCGTCGAAAGCTGATTGTTTTGTGTGTAGAATATCAATCAATTACACAGTGAAAAAACATTTTATATACGAAAATTCGAGGAGAGGAATTATTTATCAATTCTTTACAAAACATCATCATTCTCTTCTCTTCCCCTCATTCAACCCCATCATGGCATCACCACAGTACCACCACAACTCCAACCGCGGCAGACACTCCCCAGACGATTTGACCCCCGAGATGCGCGACCGTCAGGCAAGAGGGAAGGATCCCGAAAAGGAGGAAGAAACCGCCAGCGTGCGCAGCGGCGACACGGACAACACTGAGGTGTTGAAGATAGGTGTACAGCAAGTTTTCTCTCCCTCTCTCTGTCTCCGTTGTAGCTAACATTGATGGAAAAGGGTGGGTAAGCAATATGAAGAAAATCAATGGGAAAAGGAGCGCAGGGGAGAGGCTTTGTCTGTCCTTGATAATCCTGAAGCGCTCCTCGCACACGCCATAGCCAACGGTGACGTGAGCATATCACCTACCTCCCTCTCATCTTCTTCCTTCCCCTCTTAGCTAACTGCTGCTTCTTGTAGAGCGTCACTGGGCAGCGAGCCCGTTTCCTGCGGATGCTATGTGGTTACGATGAAGATCGAGATAGATATCCTATGCAGCAGATGAGGAGCTCCAAGGGCCACCACCAGCATGCGGGTGATCGGGGAGGTCGATAGGAATACCCGAGAAGTACCCTTATTTACGATGGAGTTGATATGTTTTTTTTTTCTTGCGAGCCCTTGCTTTCAACACCAGAATAGCTGTTTAGGTACGTTTTCAGAGGACGGAAATCAAGTCATGATTCAAACAGTTGGTGGCATTCATCACCCAGATCCCTTTTTTAAAAAAAAAAATTGTTTCCTAAAACCTAGTAGGTATGTCGTGTCATCTCTGTATGTGTATGTATGTACGAATAGCACTTTAACTACACGTCTAAGGAACTCTCATCCAAGTTCCCACCCCGTATGTTGTTGAAGACTTCGCCATCTCCCTCCCAAAAAGGGTTCTTAACACGATAAAAAAACACAATGCTTGTGCGGACCAGTGTATGACCCAGCCAAACCCTCAAAAGCAAAAAGAGCAGACATAATGGCTGGGTTTACCCAAAAAAGACTCCTTGAAAGAACGCCGTCAAAAATGCTTGTTGTATCCTAAAATGGATCCTCCTCACACTTCCCCTTGTCTATGCGTATCTCATGCTACGCGACCTTCCCCAGTTTTGCTGGTTATCCAGAGGTGCGTAGTTGTAGTTTGTTTGCGTGTGAGGGTTGGCACCCCGAGAGTACGCCGGCCAGGCGTGCATCTCTGTGGGCTTGGGAGCCTTGCGTCGGCTGATTCTTCGTCGGATGCAGCTGTAGCAGCAGCTGAGGATGGCGATGGCGAGAAGTCCGGCAATCACGCAGCCCACGGGGATCGTGATGTTCTTGTTATCCTCAAACCAGCCTATAATCTCCTTCCATGTTGAGCTGCCCTTGCAGTCTCCGTTGTCACACTTGCCGCCGCCCGCGCAAGGGGTGCCGTCGAGGAAGTTTTGATTCCTCTGTGTGCAGACAGACTCTCCTGGATATTGGCACGATAGGAGACAGCTCGATGTGCAAGCCTTCATTTGTTCGCCGTCATCGGTGCTGTTCTGCCACATGGTTCTGCACTGCTGGTCTCGAGATGTGCACTGTCCAGACGCGCACTTGAGTCCGTCGCCGCAGTCGGTGCCGTCGTCCTTGTGCTCATCCTTGGGACAGTTGGCATCCTTGCCTGTGCACTTCTCCTCAGGGTCACAAGCTCCCGTGCTGGCACGGCAGACGGTTCCTGAAGATGAAAACTTGCACTGCTTGGTGCAGCAATCTTCGTTGGTGTAATCACATTCCGCCTCGCCCTTGAACTTGCACGTGGATCCATTGCAGCAAGGGTTGTCCTTGCAGCTGGCGTCTCCGCCGCAGTCGCAATCCTCACCTTCCTCGACGATGCCGTTACCACACTGGCTGCCCGTGATGGTCTTGATGCCCTTGTTGTCAGTCAGACACTCCGTCTTGACGTTGCGCTTGAAACCCGAGCAGATGTTGCCGATGGTGCAGGGCGAAAACTCCTTGATGCTGTCCTTGCTCGAAGGGTTCATGATGTACTGTTCTTTGGCATCGCACGAGCTCTTGCTCAGCGGGCAGCATGATTGCACGTCCGACTTGACCGGGCAGGCACTTGAAGTACAGTCGTGGACCGCTCCAAACGTGTGTCCCGTCTCGTGAGCAAACACCTGCCATTCCGATGATGTTCTCACCACCACGTTGGCACCAGCCACCGTCTCATTCTTTGCGCCGCTGCCACCCGAGTTGTCCGACGCTCCAGAGCGGCACAGCTGACCCAACCACGCGAGACCGACAGCGGATTCAGTGGGACAGGTGCTGAGCAGAGTCCAGTAGGCGTTGCCATCCTGATACTGACCACGCCATGCCGAGAAGAGGTTCAGTCGGGCGGCCAAGTTGACACTATCCGAACACTTCTGGTTCCAGGGAGCTGCTTCAGAAGGGGCAGACGGGCACCCCTTGTTGCTGATGGTGAGGTTACGGAGACCGAGCGAGATACTAAAGGTGCTCTCATACAATCGCGAGGCTGTGTTGACCATGTTGATAACGTTCTCTCTCAACGCCGTCTGGTTATCGAATTCGGCTGTGTAGCCGCAGTCCGTAGCAATCCCCACAAGAGCGACTTTGCGGGTAGTAGGACAACCATCAACGGAACCGATGGTCGCCATGAGATTCACGCCAGTGCCATCGTTGCCCGTCGATCCGTCGATGGATTGTCGGCCAAACAGATGTTTGGCGGGGGTAGCGGCAAATGTGTTATAGTCCTGCAGGTCGTGAAAGTCGCCGTTAAAGCCCAGGGAGTCCGAGTCGCAGAGAGCATGCGAAGCCGTGTCGCGCTTCAACTCGTCGGGGTCGTAGGACATAATATCAGAGTCACGCCAGACCACCATTGTCTGGTCGTTGTTCTGCGAAGCGGGCAACGCAGGGTCGCCTTCATGTCGAACCTTTTCATAATGGCTGCCAAATTGAATATGGTGGTGAGTTCCGTCGAGTCCAAGAGTTCCTTCAAACAAGGGGTTCTCGCCGTCGCGGTAGATGGTTATCCGTGCCCAACCAGCCTGGGTCCATCCCTCTCTCCCAGCACGCTCTACAAACGTATCGCCCTTGAACACTCTGTGGTCGCTGCGCTTGACGGGCTCGACGGATTCGACCTTGCCGTCGGCGCCTAGGTAGGTAACGGAAAAGTCATCGTGCAGAATGTCATGGTTGGGCTCAAGCTTGAGCCGGATCTTTTGCTGTCCGTTGTGAAGCGAGAAGTGAAGGTCGAATTTCGAATCGGAGTGGACGCGGTGGGAGGGCGTCTTGATGACGGGGTCGGAGACAAAGGTCACGTAGCTAACGGCATTTCGCTTTACCGAGTAGGCTGGCAGTCAAAAGATATCAGCACGCCCGTAGAGGGCATCGCGGAGAGAGTAGACATACCTAGTGAGGACTCTATCAAGAGGGCGACGCCGGCGATGGCGGTCGCAAGTGACCTTATTGATACCATGTTTTTCTTTCTTTATTGGACCGTGAGAGGTCCTGTGTAGGGAGAGGCCGCGCGCCGAATAGAAGAAGTCCTACAACACACAAGCCATCCAGAGGCAATATGGTCCGGTCAAAGGATATTGTGAGAGAGCCAGATGTCGGAGTAATAAAAGTGAGACGGATGGTGTCGAGACGTTTCGTTCGCCGCGGTGAGACGGACAGGCCGAAGCTGGGGGACGCTAATAATAAGTCGGACGGGTTGCAACGACAAGAGAGGAGGAGTGGAGATGTGACGTTGTTGAAGGGTTGTCGGAAGTTGCCAGACGAGGCTGATAAAGGGAACAAAAAGGTCAACAAGATGGAAGAAAGCAGCAAATAAAGAGGAGGAGGGGAGAAAAAAATAAACAATATTATTGATTTGGCTGAGATTGATCAGCAGGCGTTGGTTGGGATAGGATGACGGGAGATCAAAGGGAAAATCAGAGTGTGGCGGAGGGACATGGCTTATTCCTAGGAAGGTACTCCGTACAGAAGGGACGGACAAGACTGCCGTAGCCCGGTGATGGCCTTGGCCTTGACCCCATGAATGAATGACCACCCCCAGAGAATATGGAATCCAACCTATGCCAAGAACTTCCAAGGGCTTGGGATGTGGATGCTGGGGGGACAACCAAGCCCCGCCCCCAGCGAATAAAGTCACAGAGGCCGCGCGGTGTCCCTCTGCACATAGCATAGCCCCTTGGTGGGTTTACCAGAAGCCATCATGACCTACTCAGAGTCATGAATGTTGTTGTCCGTGAATGACTTCTTTCTTCTAACAGTTTGGTAAATATCAACTACATCCCTTTATCCTGTGTTGCATTGCATCTTCCTCCCTTGCCTGTATCGTCTTTCTGAATCCTTTGTTGTTCATCTTCATAGTTCGCAGGCGGCCTCCAATGACAAGCCGGACCCTCCTCTCTCCGTGCGCCGACGTATCCGAGAGCCTCGACCTCCCCATGCGTCGTGCGTGCAGCACTAACACTCACAGGCTCTGTTTCAACCCTCGTATTCCCACACGCGCGCGCAGCTTGCCCCCAAACATGGCAGCAGCCAGCCCGCTCTCTACCTATTTTTGACGCCCCTCCAACCTCTCAGACGTTGACATGGCGATGGAGTTGGAGATGAGGGGATGCAGACAACTCGCCTCGCAGACTCGAGGTTTCTTGCATTTGACGAACCCGCATGAGCTGGATGATGATTTATCTTTATCACCCAGTCACATTCCCTCGTCCAATCCCTTCAGGCTCATCTCAGGTCTAGTTTCAGCAGCGTCTCGGAAACCGCCAACGCCGGTTACGAAGACGGGGACCCTTACCTACATGCGCCCAGCTGCTATTAATATTACTCGGCGCCTATGCACTCACATAAACCTTTTTTTGCTCCTCAACTTGACGGATACATTGTCAACGATCGATATCTCTCATCTTTACCGCTACAACGGTCCGGTCCATCTCTTTCTCACCCCTGCTCCTCTCACGACTGGTCTCTCCGTAAGCTGACAAGAAAAAATCTCGTCTCCCTCGGCACACAGCCTCAATCAGGTGGATTACATGTTGCGGCGGTCGGTGTGCCCATCTTGGCTGCACACATCATCTTGTTAGCCAAGACCATCCCTACCTCCACTCGTTGACTCGAGATCCATTCTTTGACCGCAACCATGACGAGTCCATTCAGCTCTGGGCGTATCTTGGTGGAACACGATCCCCTAGCCTTGATTTTTCGGTCAATTGCTGCTTTTTTCGGTTCTGGACCCTTGAAAAAAAAAATGTCCCATCTTGTTCTTGCCTTGAAGCGAGAAAAACAAGCATATCGTGCACTTCCGAATTCGACCTGGTATCCCACTATCCCACTCATCCTCCGACGACAGTACACGCGTCCCTCGCCATGATGTGAGAGCAAATCCTGAATCGTCCACGGCAATTGTTCCAGCCAATGCTTTTATCTGATTCTTTCTTTATTCATCTCGGTCCAATCATCATGATCAGCATCTCCATGAAATAAACAACACATCACCTAATGATTCATATGGCTCATTTCTAGACCTTTCTTTTTGTCTTCCTGAAATAACCTTGTGTGTACAAAACAAAACCGCAATGCTCATAAAATAGCTTCATAAAAACGGTTCCCAAGCCATCGATCCATAAAATCCTCTTTCAGGTCATGTCGTGGCTGTAAGTTATTGTATCCCAGCATCAACCCCAAAACACCGCACGGGACGTCCATTTAATTCCGGGTCGCTTCTTGACCTCTCTCATCCAAATCCCGTTTGCCTTGTATCCATGGTATATAAACTCCACTAGATAAATGCACCATCTCATCTCATCCCTTCTCTTTACTCGTCTCGTCATTCAATCAAGGCCTACTTGCGCTTGGCCTCATGCACGCTCTTGATAATCTTCTCCACAACAGAGGGATCAGACAGCTGCGTATCATATTAGTCAATGTGCCTCTGACCCTCAAATATCCAAGACAACTTACAGTAGTGATATCACCAAGCTGATCCTCCTCACCCGCGACAATCTTTCTCAACACACGGCGCATAATCTTGCCACTTCGTGTCTTGGGCATGTCGGGGACAATGTACACCGCCTTGGGGGCGGCGAAAGGTCCGATGCTCTTTCGCACCTGGACGACGAGCTCCTTGCGGAGAGCCTCAGTCCCCTCGACGCCATCCTTGAGATCAACAAAGGCGTTGACAGCCTGGCCGGTGAGCTCGTCGGCAATACCAACGACGGCGGCATCGGCAACGGAGTGGTGCTCGAGGAGGGCAGCCTCGATCTCGGCAGTCGACAGACGGTGACCGCTGACGTTGACGACATCATCGACACGTCCTCGGATCCAGTAGAAGCCCTCGTGGTCACGGGCAGCACCGTCACCAGTGAAGTAATAACCCTTGTAGACATCAAGGTAGGTCTCCTTGTATCGCTTGTGGGCTCCCCAGACGGTGCGGGCCATGCTGGGCCAGGGCTGCTTGAAGGCCAGGACACCCTCAACATCGTTGCCATGAATCTCCTCGCCGGACACGGGGTCGATGAGGGCGGGCTCAATACCGAAGAAGGGCAGAGAGCAACTGCCGGGCTTGGTAGGAGTGATACCAGCAAGAGGGGTAAGGGTGTGAGAACCGGACTCGGTCTGCCAGTAGGTGTCGACAATGTGGCACTCCTCCTTTCCGATAACCTCAAAGTACCACTTCCAGATCTCGGCAGCAATGGGCTCACCGACAGAGCCCAGAACTCGGAGGTGAGCGAACTTGCCTCGGACGTGCTCATCACCGGCACGCTTGAGCAGTCGCAGGGCAGTAGGGGCGACGTAGAACTGGGTGACGTTGTGACGCTCAATGATATCCCAGTATCGGGAGAAGTTAGGGAAGGCGGGAGTACCCTCGAAGACGACGGTAGAGACACCGAGCATCAGAGGGGCATAGACGACATAGGTGTGGCCAGTGATCCAACCGACATCACCACCGCAGAAGTATCGGTCGCCCTCGTGGATATCGAAGACGTACTTGCCGGTCATGGCAGCGCCAAGCAGGTAACCGGCAGTGGTGTGCAAAACACCCTTAGGCTTGCCAGTGGAACCAGAGGTGTAGAGGAGGAATAGAGGGTCCTCAGAGGCCATGGGCTCAGGAGGGAAGTAGTTGGGCCACTTCTCAACCTCCTCGTGCCACCAGAAGTCACGGCCGGCGGTCCAGGGGATCTCGGAGCCAGTGCGCTTGTAGACGAGGACGTGCTCGACGTCGGGGCACTGCTTAAGAGCATCGTCGACAATCTTCTTGGTGCCAATCAACTTGCCACCTCGCTTGCCCTCATCGGTGGTGATGACAACCTTGCAGCCAGCATCGACAACACGGTCACGGAGAGAGTCGGCAGAGAAACCGGCAAAGATGACGGAGTGGACAGCACCGATACGGACACAGGCCATGAGGGCGACAATGGCCTCGGGAATCATGGGCAGGTAGATGGCAACAGTGTCGCCCTTGCGGACGCCCATCTGCTTGAGGACCCAGGCGGTGCGGGAAACCTCGCGGAGGAGCTCGCCGTAGGTGACATTGCGGTTTTCGCTAGGGTCGTCGGCCTCGTAGATGATAGCAACACGGTCAGGATCAGCAAAGGCGTGGCGGTCGACACAGTTGTAAGAGGCGTTGAGGCGACCCTCGTTGAACCACGAGACGTCGGCGTTCTGGAGGCTGCCGCTGCGGGTGGTCTGGAAATCGCGGTCCCACGAGATGAGCTCACGGGCGCGCTCAGCCCAGAACTTGTTGGGCTGGGTGATGGACTCCTTGTAGAGTCGCTTGTACTCCTCGAGGTCTAGAAAGTGGGTCAGATACTGTTGAGGCTCCGGTGCGGAATCCGGGATTAACTTACTGGCAAGGTGGGGCCTGTGGGGGTGCTCTGTCGGGTAACGGGGTTAGCAAGGACCGAGTCTACGGAGCGCAATAAGATGAAAGAAGAAAAGAAACAGGCAGGTATAACGAGCGAGGGGCCAATGGATGCCGCGGTAATCTCGTCTCGATGGAAAATAAAAAGGGGTAATTGGTAATGCATACTGGCAAACATCCGCTGAGGGGGGTCTATGCAAGTCGTTAGCAACAAGTCTAATGACAACGAGCGCCGAACCCGGCCGGGCACGCGAGCTTACGGTAGGTGTCGACAAGGTGGGCCTCAGCGACCACAGGGGCCTTGGTCTCCTGGGCAGGAGCCTCTTGTGTCTTCTCGGGGACAGGCTGGCTGGCTGCAGGGGCGGGAGCGGGAGTGGCAGCGGGAATAGTCTCCTTGAGAGACTCGGGAGCCGCAGCCGGCTCAACGGGGACTTGTGGGTTCTCGACGGCTGCCATTGTGACGGTTGGGGAACGTTTGTAAAAGATTTTTTTTTTTTCGTTGAGGGACGCGGGCAGATGCGTATGCGGATGCGACGTCGATGCGGGGTAGCGTGACCGTGGAGCTTGTCAGAACTGCTTGTAGGGGCAGCGCTCACAGCTTTCGGTGTTGCTCTTCGGGGGAGAGGCCGAGGATGCGCAGTTGGGGTCGTGAGAAGAGAGAGATGGATGAGGAGTCCAAGTCGGTCAAAGATGGAGGGGAGGACGAAGGAGAAATAGTTGAGATGGAGCGAGAGGTTTGATGAGAAGGTCCGGTCTGCGGGGGAGCCTGGGGACCATTGATTCTTTATGGTAATTTGGGTACATCGCCATTGGCAGGCCGGCCGGTAACTTGTCACTGGTACCTGCACCAACCGGCGAGCGGCGGCCGGCGAACCGGGGGGGCTATTGCCAGCCCAGAGCCGTAGCAGCACCGCCGTGATCCTTTCCCCCGAGCCATGTCCCGAAGAACCAGAGAAGCCAGCCCAGCCCAGCACCCAACTCCCGCCAGCCAGCCAGACTACCAAGAGTCATTCATTGCCTAGCCAGGCTGTTGACGGTTGCCCCCCATGCATCGTCATCGGGCAAGACAACCATTCGCCGCTCCCATACACAGACGCTCGGGTCCGGCACTCACTTCAGCATTTGACTAGCATCCAAATGCTGGGTAACCCCAGAACACAGCAGGGGTGGCTTGACGTCCAATGTTGTTGCTGTTGCAAGGCTGCCCGTGCGCTGCCACCCATAGCCGGCAGTCCTGGCCCTATTCCAGGTCGAGCTTTTGCCATGCCGCCCTCATGGCGTCTATGGTATCTTCCCTCCCTGCCCATCCCATCCCACCATGTCTATCCAAGGCGCAACGGAGGTAGCCCGGTGCCCTACGCCCGAGGTGTGATATGGACGGATGGCTATTCTGGCTATGCCTGCTCTGTACATGCCTGCTGGAGATGGTTGCCTTTGATTCTTGTTCCGGTTCTGCATCGTCCATCGATGTTTACGGACCCGAAGACCCCCATGACAGCGTTGCTTTCGTGCCGTCATCCTCCGTTTAAGTGGCGGATGTCCTAAGGATCATGTACGGGTTTTCAATACTCATCTAATATTGTAATCTCATTCAAATCAAGCTGCAACCATCAATCAGTCTCGGTCGCATCTCTGCCTTTAACTCCATCGCGACTTTTCTTGGGTGTGGTGGGGTCCCGAACACCGGGGGCGCCAGCTTCCAAACCCACCCACCACCGTCTTGCGATTTGGGATGCTGACGGTGGATTATCATACACCGTAGCTCTCTGTGGTCCCTTAAACTGGAGCTTGGGTTCCTGGCGGAGCCGAGGTCCTTGCGCCCTAGCTCATCAAGAAGAAACTCTAGACACTGGTGTTGTCGAGGCTGTGGTGACGATAAGCTGTGAAGTCATCTTGACCGTCTTATTAACCCCCCGGTACCCCTCCACGATGATGGACTTTTTTTCTGCCCTCTTCTTCCTGAAATCCCCTACCCTTGAGCCCCCATGCCGAGCTATGTGCGGCAGACCTCCCACGGTGGCTGATGGTGCAGCTACACCATGGGCAGGCCTGCATGCGGTACTTTTAGTACTGGATACTACAGGTTCGTCCCTGGCTCCAGTCCCGGCCCCAATGAGAATGCCTGCTGGCCATGACAGACATTGCAAGCCAGGACAGGGCCTCGATGCTGTACATTGGCTACCCGAAGGAATTCGGTATTGCCACTTCAATGAGCCAAGATTGGAGAATCGCCAGTCCCCAGCCAAGGAAAGGAGGCGAGACAGATCGAGAGACACACGGTCCGGGGAAGGGATGTCATGACGGAGCCGTTACGGCTCCGGACGCGGAAGAGGCTGGAGCTGGAGCTGCGGTGTCCCTTGCCCGAAACGGGCACCGGATCTCCCACGCAAAAAAACGTGTTATGTGATTGACCGTGGTAATCAGTGGAGCCTTTTTGGAGCTGGAGGCCAGCATTTTGGGCCGTATGCGGAGGGCGCGGCTCTAACATCCATGGGATGGACGGTGGAGTCTACGTCTCCTCGATGCAGGAGGAGAGCACGCCGGCAACGGCCCCTCATGACGAGAGACTGAGTTGTCTAGGTAAGCGCCGCGTCCGAAGTCGCTAGATGAGCTGTCTGCGTCTTTGAGGTATCATTGACGATATCCCCAGTATGGAAAGAGTCTCTCATCACAGCTCGACGCTTGAAGTTTTAGTCGCGTATTCGTTCCTGCCGCCGTCTCATCTGCCTTATAACCACTTCCGGTAAACGGGATGCATGCCCGCCGCTCGTGCAATGGCGCAGGTTGGCAGGTGCAGCTGCCCCTCATAACTTCCCCCCCGCATTCGAAATCTTCGGGGTTAGTCTGCGTGGTTCCTGATTGGCCAGCCCGGCAAGCCCCTTCACGGCAACATCCCAGAGGCTAGACCGTCCGTCAGGGTCTTAATTCTCCTCCGATTTTCACCTCCCACGCTCCTCAACAAAGTTCACTCCGTTTTCGAGACGGCGCTGCGCCAGCGTGCTGCAGATTGCTAGGTACCTGGTACATCCATCTCAGCCCATGTCTGAGGCACTCAGTTGCTGTTTCGGGGAGAATTGCTTGTGCTGGTCGAGATTAGGAGGATTGCAATCTCAACACCATCCTTCAAGCCTGTCGCTTCTTAACCATTTCCTCTTGCTACGGCATCTTTCGGCACTGAGCATCTCTTGGTCGTCGTCCGGATATAGCCACCGACTACGGGTACTTCTTCTTGAGCCGCTCATCGTACCGTTTCGCTCAAGTCCCGAGACTCCCGTCCGTTTCAAGTAAACGGCAACTCTCTTGTTCAAAGCTTCACACCCCCTTCAGCACAATCCAATACCGAGATTAGAGCGAATGTGTGCGACTCCTTCTGCTGTTGACGTATCCGTCTCGCCGCTAGCTCGGGCTGGCCTCGCTTCCCTCGTGGTGGCTAATCCCGAATCGGCACTTCCACACGCCGTCCGAGCGCCCATCCCCAACC
>JABCKD010000452.1:0-32914 GCA_013186415.1 Fusarium sp. NRRL 66088
CTTCCACCCCCCGCCGCCCTACCCGTTGATAGCCTGTCCTGGCCCTTTACTTTGCGATTTCCGATTTCCGCGAAGCCAGACCCGACGGTACTTGTTGCCAGTTAGCGCTGCTTTTTTTCTGACTTGGCTAAGAACCTGCCCGGCCTAGTCCACCAACAAGGTTCCAGAGCTCTAGTCGGCTCAACGCCACAAATTCAACAAGCTAAAGGTCCCCGTCGTCGCTGTTCCCTCTGCTCCTTAACCATACCTGGGCCTGGGCGTTACCTTGAGCCTTCCATACATCAGTGCCTCTGCGCCAGTGTCTCGCTGTACGGATACCAAGTGTCACCATTTGCGCTACCAACAGCCACAGGAGAGGACTGGACTGTATCTACCCTCCCATCTCCAACGTCCTTGAGGCCTGTCTGTCTTCTTCATCCTCCTTTTGCTCCCTCCCCGTGTATGGCATTCACCTGGCAGAATTGACCATAATCGCGGAGCTGCCCTGCGCCCCTTGGGCTTTCGCCGCCGTCGCCCTTTTTCGCCTTCGCCTTCGCCTTTCGCATTCGATGCTTTCTTGACACTCGTTTTCCTCTTCACTTGCCGTCCCGTCCGAGAGCGAACGAGCTCTTCTTTTTCGACATTTGCTCATTTGCGCTGCGCATCCATCTCATCCCCCGACAACCCGCCGAATTCTTCAGTTCACTTCTCGCATCCATCCCTCGCCTTGTCTCGCCCTGTCTCGCCCCCTTCCTTCGACTCTTCTCGGACGATCCATCATCGCCCCATGGACTGCTTTAGCTCGTGAGGATGAACTCTTTGAATATCATCACGGCCCGCGTGTCGCCTCCTCCGAGCCCCAGCCAATCGCGATCCAATAGTATAAGCTCCATTGGCATCGGCATTGCCTCCGAAGACGATCCTTCCCACGCCCAATCCGACGATAGACCAACCGGGCACGACGTCGACCCCTTTACCCAAGATACATTTGACGAATCGCGTTTCAACACGGAAAAGACTTATGCCAGTGAGACCACGCCCCTGTTGGGAGATACCGGCGAAGTCAGCAAGCGAAGCTCGTGGTGGCACTCGATTCCTCGACGACTCGCCTCGAGCATCATCGGATCTATCCGATGGGTACTCGCGACCTTGGCTTCACCAGGCGTATATCTAATCGCTTGCTTCTACGACGAGGATGGCAACTTTGCGCCATGGACTCAATTTGGAAAGTTTTTTGGATTTCATAGAGGAAATCGACATAAGAAAGATATGGATGAAACCGAGATTCATTCTGAGAAGGAGGAGCATGGACGGACTACAGGATTTAGAAGGCTAGCACCGCGGCCCAGGCCAGTATCAGGATCTTCAACAACATCATCGGGTCTTTCATCGGAATCGGAATCGGATGGATCACGATCAGGCAGCCTTGGACGGCACGCGCGGTCCAAATCACTACAACCCGCAGAGGAGGACAACCCCGGCCGGAGAATTCGAATCAAGCTCAACAGTGACGAGCTCAGGCAACGGAAGCATAGGAAAACGCAGTCGGCCGTCGCGCGCACCAAGGCAAGCGACTTGGGCAGCGGCGACCTCTCGGCACACCTCAAGTCTCCTACCTCTCCCATCGCAGCTCTCACCAAGTACCCCAGGACACCGGCACCCCCTCGACCTCTCATTCCTCGACGGCAGCCTTCATATCTTAACATCGAAGCGCCGACAAAGCAGCAGAAGACGCTGATTCTAGATCTGGACGAAACGCTGATCCACAGCATGTCCAAGGGAGGTAGGATGAGCACAGGACACATGGTCGAGGTGCGCCTGAACACGACATACGTGGGGGTTGGTGGACAGACATCGATTGGGCCGCAGCACCCGATACTATACTGGGTCAACAAGCGACCGTACTGCGACGAGTTCCTACGCCGGGTGTGCAAGTGGTACAACCTGGTAGTATTTACAGCGTCGGTCCAGGAGTACGCAGATCCAGTGATCGACTGGCTGGAGACGGAGAGGAAATTCTTCTCAGCGCGGTACTACCGCCAGCACTGCACATTCCGGCAAGGAGCGTTCATCAAGGACCTGAGCTCGGTCGAGTCTGACCTGAGTAACGTGATGATCTTGGACAATAGTCCGTTGAGCTATCTGTTCCACCAAGGTGAGAATACCCAAGTTGGGGTTCATGCAGAACAGAGAGCTAACTGGAGGATCAGACAATGCTATCCCGATCCAAGGTTGGATCAACGACCCTACAGATACAGACCTGATGCATCTGGTACCTCTGCTGGAGGGACTGCAATATGTACATGATGTGAGAGCGCTTCTTGCGCTCCGAGGTGGTGAAGACGGACAGCACATGGCATGAAATATGGAAAGTTATTCAAAGATGGGAGTACACTAATGATGGGTTTGCGATTGAAGGTTTAAGGACGGAGTTGAGAGTTGCGATGCGTGCGATGCGTGCGATGCGCTGCGATGCGACAGAGCACGTGGGGGATTGAGAGGTGGTGGGGAGAGGGCTTGGTGTTAGACAAGGCCAAGGCCCCTGCCACCCTCAGTTGTACTGTACAGATAAAGCTTTACAAAGACAGATGGGAGTTTGTTTATTGAGCTGCTATTTGCGGCATGAAGGTGTCTAGGTAGGTAGGTAAGTAGGTATGTACCGAAGAGCGAGGGAATTATACAGCGGCTCTCGAGGGAACCGAGTTAGCGTTGGCCAGGTGAATTTCACTGGCTTGTTTATCATGCCGAGTTTTGAGAGTGAAAGTGAAAGTGACTGATGGGTGATGATGTGCAGGGTGAGACATGAGCGTTTTTGGACAAGGTTGAATGACTGAAACGCCCTTGTCTAACTAAAGGCGCCAGTTCCTGTTGGTTGACACTCAGGTCAAGGTGAGGCTGGAGAGTGTGTCTTGTGATGCAATTCAAACACACCAAAAGCTAGTCAAGATGGCATGAAAGAATCAGGGTCCATCCACCATGTCATGTCCAACTCGATCACCCGTCACAGTAACAAAACACATGGAGTGTATAGAATATGCCTCCCTCGTCAAGGACAGGGTCTGGTGTTGTTCCCATGTGGCCGAGAAGACGGGGGCCTCGAGTGAGACATTGTTCGAATAGTATCACCGAGTGACAGAATATGGACAAGACCAAGATGGAATTCTCTTCAGCTGGTAAAGATTCGAAATATCTGAAAGCAGACACGGGAAAAAAAAAACAAGCTTTTGAGTAGGTATGGATGTTTTAACTTGGGAAAACTAGACAGACAAGAGCTGAGAGGGTGAACAAGGTTGACAGCTCTCGGCTGCTGCCACATCCTCTTTCGGCAAACGATGGGATTGTTTTCGGATGTCTTTTACCTTGGAAGAGAAAAAAGAGCCGAGGGAATGAAAAAATTGGCAGTGAACAAAATGACGCCGTGACACCATCATCACCCGCCCAAAGAGCTGGGTCCCGCTAAGAGTTGCCATTCATTCCCCTCATCCATCACCAACCTACCTCTCTCCCCACTCACTACTCGATCTTGAAAAAGTCGTCAACGTCAGGTACCAGGAGTAAGGGAAAAAAAAGTTGGCAGGGGGGGAAAATGAATTATGGGGAAATCCGGAGCATTTTCACCATTTGGCACTGGAAGTTCTCCATTCTTGTATGTAGTTTACCCCGCAAAAAGGAGCAAAAAAGCAACGGAAACGGCCTTTGGGTGAAGTGTGTCCATCTCTTGTCTCACCAAATGGTGACATCATCACATCTGGTGACGACACAAGGGGAAACGGGCAAGCCACGGGCTCATGATGCGAAATTGGGGGAAGTGAGATCGAGATCGGGGAGGGAGAGGAAAGTACAAATAGTGAGGGGAGATTCCCTTTTTTTTTTGTTTTCAAGCTCTTTGTATCTTTGTATCATCAACTCAATTGAAGCCCTCAACACCAAGTATATATATATACGTACAACTTACACACAGATTTCTTCCACCACCTATTCTCACGAAATCAAAAAAAATGTCTCTCCACTACCTCCCCCCCGTCAAGCCCTCGGCCATCGCCCTCGGCACAGCCTTCAACCACGGCGTCGAGCTCGCGGTCCTCGCCCCCATCTTTGGCCAGACCTACCAGCGCGCCAAGCTCTCCAACACCAAGGAGGAGTTTATCCGCTCCAAGGAAGCTTCCGGCGCTGCTCTCGCCTGGGGTTCCTCGCTCATCGGCTCCGCCCTGCAGAGTTATGGTGTTGGAGCTCTGATCAACGCTACTGGTACTCTTAGCTACAAGGGCGCTGCTTACCTTGGATCTCTCATCTTCTTTGCCACTTCTGCTCCTGGTGTATGTTGTTGTTCTCTGAATGCCTTCCCACAAGACCTCCTCCCACTGACTTTTTTTTTTTTTTTTTTTTTTTTTTTAGTACATCTCTCAGATCTTTGTCGAGAAGCGACCTCTTGACACAGTCGGCGTTAGCCTGGCCACCAAGCTCATCGAGACTCTGGGTCTGTCCGTCTTCTTGACTTGGTGGGGAACCCGAACCAACCCCTTTGAGTAAAAGGGAATAATCATGAAATTGAGTTGAAAGCCATGGATTGGCAAAGGATGAATTTGATTATCCGGCTCTGAGATGGGCTAGTGTGAGATGGGGAAGAGGAGATCCATCAATGTACCTACAGCAAACGCCCCGAGAGGCAAGTAATACAATAAATGAACAATATGCGCTTCTCTTTTGGTGATGATATATAACCTGAGGTTCACAAGTCTGGCTTGAGCATCGGGGTTCAAGGACCTATCAAATCATGTCATTTTTTAAAGCTGTAAATACCTGAACGCCGCCAAAGCCCTTCATCCAGCCATCTTGGACTGGATCCTCTGGTATAATACATCCAGACTTGTTTCAAACAACCCAATTCAACAGAGTAAGCTTTGCATCTCCCCCCATCAAATTCTAGCCTTTCACCAACCACCTTAATACTTGGTTCCGCCCTTGACCCAGAAGGCCTGCTTGCCGTACTCCTTCTGCACGTACTTGACGAGCGAAGCGTAGCTCTCTCCAAACGCCTCACCGTCATCCTCGCCGTCCTTGTCGGCCGCCTTCTCCTTCTTCTTGCCGTCGGCCTTTTCCATGATCATCACCACCGACGTGGGCCTCTTCGTCTTGGCAGCGGCGCCGAGCTCGGCCCGCGACGTCACAAAGATGAAGGGCACGTTGTGGTCCTCGCACAGGACGGGGAGGTGGGAGATGACGTCCATGGGGGAGATGTCGCCGGCGATGATGACAACGCCGGGGAAAGACGTGTAGCCGGGGGCCGAGGGGGGAGACTTTCGGAGGGTCTTGACGACTTCCTTGACACCGCGCTTGAGCGTGTTGTTCTTGGCCGCTGTCGTGTCGTGTTAGCTCTGCAATCACCGAGTAAAATTACCCCTTAAACTCTTTTCGCGTACCTTTTCGGATAGTCTTGTAGACCTTCTTCATGCCCTTCTCGTCCGCCACGGGCAAGGCGAACGGAACGACAGTCCGCTCAAGAGGCAGGTCGGCGACCTTGTCCTCCTTGACATCAGAGTCCTCGGCGGCAGCAGCCTTGGCGGCGACCTTGGGGGCAGAGTCCTGACCGAGCTTCTCCTCAAGGGCGGCAGCGAGCTTCTCCTTCTTGTCCTTCTTGTCCTTCTTCTCCTTCTTGGACTTGGACACGCCGGACTCGTCGCTTCGCTTCTTGTCCTTCTTCTCCTTCTTGTCGGGCTTCTCGGCGGCCATGGCTGCGGTTTGTGAGGTCTCGAGGAGCTCCGGGAAGGTTTTTTCTGATTGATGAAAGGAAGGATAGAGACCCGCGATCGTTTTCCGAGTCTTTGCGAAAAGTTTGCGTGCCAATTGGGGACGGTTGGTCGCAGAAACGGTTCCGTGTCTTGTAGCCTCGACTGACCTGGAAATTTTTCTGCAAGCCCAACTTTTTTTCTCGGTGAGGGAGCTACCGCGCGCTGAGACTCGGCGATTCGTACTGCCGGCTCCGTGGTGGATCACGTGACTAGAAATCAGTTGTTTTTGGATACAGTCCAATCAAGCGCTCGGCAATGTCTATTACCAGTGGATACACTCAGAGTGCAGCTATGACAATACTCTTGAACATGCGATTGACTACATTTCTGAATTTATAATAATGATAGTTTACCAATTGAGTCTGAAAATATTGATAGCGACATATGAAATAGTGTGACAATCATCTATTGCATCCACCGAGTCTAGGTATTGATGTACAATGAGGCCAGAGGACCCTCTCCAACACATCCGCTCTCGTTTTCCTTTCCAATCAGACAACTTTACTCCTCCTCGTCACCGAACTCGGCGCGACCAGCCTTGGAGTTGAGGTACTCGCTTCTGCAAAAGGTTGTTAGTCTTGATGTCCTTTGCGCTGCCGAGTTGATGGACGTACCGGTGGACGGCCCAGTCCATGATGTAGTAACCGGCCAGCATGGGGGGAAGCCAGAAGAAGATCTGGCTCTTGGTTCGGCGGAAGGTGTTGAAGATGGCGGCGTGGGTGGCGCCGGCCCAAGGGTTCTGTCGGTTGGCGGACAGACCGTAGGTGACGATACCACGCTGCTTCTCACCACCTGATGTCGAGTTAGTCACTTGGTTCGTCCATGTTGATGTCCTCCGAATGCCCGAGGCCAATCCTCCAGGATATTGATCCAGTGTACGCATTGAATAATGGCGACATGTCGGCTCAATCGCAATCCCATTCCTGCGTCACCAATCCCTTCGTCCGTCGCGTCCATCGATCCAGTTCGAATTCGTTCGCATCTCGTAGAAGTAGGCACTTACCGAAGTGGCCCCAGTTGCCCAGGTAGCTATTAAAAACCGTCAGTATGAATTTCCAGAGCGATTGGGGCGTAGAGAGGGCATTCGGTGTTGCTGTAGTTCGGCAATCTCCAGGTGGAAAAGCCGCAACCCGGACAGCATCACCAATTGGCCCTCGCCGCGATGCACGTACTGTCCGTTGACGGGGTCAGCGTTTCCGCTTCGGAGAATCTGAGTCGGTCTCATTTTTTCGACGGTTTTCGCAGTCTCGAAGAGTCTGGTTGGAGGGTTGAAAGTGGATGAGGCGAGGTCGGACGGGAAAAGGGCAGGATTTCTCGGGCTTTGGATGGTTCAAAGAAAACGGACAGGATAGGCTCCCCCCCGTCAGCCGAGCTTTCCCGAAGAGGCTTAGCGCAACACCACCCACCTTTCTGAAGGGCGGATGTTGCCGGGATTTTGCTAAGAGCTTCAAATCATCATCGCCAGTCCGTCGAATCCGAAAAAGGCTTCAGCAAGAAGCTCTCGACCTGTACGCCAACTCTCGAGGCGACCGATTTCTAGGGAAAAGAAAAAGAAAAAGGAGATCAAATCACAATGGCGGGCGCTGCGAGAGCCCTCAACTGGATGTACCGCATGGCGGTGCCGGCTTCGGCTGCCTTCTTCATTGGCAGCCAGGCCATCTACGATGTCAAGGGTGGAACGCGGGCAGTCATCTTTGACCGAGTTAGCGGTGTCAAGGAGACTGTTGTCAACGAGGGCACTCACTTCCTGATCCCCTGGCTGCAGAGGAGCGTCATCTTTGACGTGCGGACCAAGCCTAGGAATATCGCAACCACGACTGGTAGCAAGGATTTGCAGATGGTTAGCTTGACCCTGCGAGTGCTGCACCGGCCAAACGTCAAGGCCCTCCCCAAGATCTACCAGGTAAGCCTTTAGAAGAAGTCCTGTTGTACGTTACGTTTACTAAGACTCTATAGAACCTCGGCATCGACTACGATGAGCGAGTCCTCCCCTCCATCGGAAACGAGGTCCTCAAGTCCATCGTCGCCCAGTTCGACGCCGCAGAGCTCATCACCCAGCGAGAGGCCGTCTCTGAGCGCATCCGCGCCGACCTGACCCGCCGCGCCGCCGAGTTCAACATTGCCCTGGAGGACGTGTCCATCACCCACATGACTTTCGGCCGAGAGTTCACAAAGGCCGTCGAGCAGAAGCAGATTGCCCAGCAGGACGCCGAGCGGGCGCGCTTCATCGTCGAAAAGGCCGAGCAGGAGCGACAGGCCAACGTCATCCGCGCCGAGGGAGAGTCCGAGTCGGCTGAAGCCATCAGCAAGGCTATCCAGAAGGCTGGTGATGGTCTCATCCAGATCCGAAAGATCGAGGCCAGCCGGGAGATTGCTGCCACTCTGTCGACGAACCCCAACGTGGCTTACCTGCCTGGTGGAAAGCAGGGCGGCCAGTACCTGTTGTCTGTGGGCAAGGCTTAAAGAAGTGAAATGTATCATGTTAAAGAAAGGGAAAGGAAATGATTGGGAACTCCCCGCTTATCGTTGGTAATGAATGGCTATTCATGAGCGCCGACTCTGTATTTTTAGAACGAGACAAGACGGGAATACCAACCCTATCTCGCAACGTGTAATCGGCTGTGAAAGTATGAGTCTTGTTGTCTATGGTGTGGACATGGGAATGAGGGCACGCTGTGAACTTGAAAGTGAAGTGTACTGTAAACTTGGCTCCAAATTAGACGCCACGATATTCCAATAGTATTACAGGGCCTCATCAACCGGTGATGTTGCCAGCTATTCAAAGGACTATGCTAGTTTGAGTCTCGATGAACTCTTCAGTCAACCCCTTCTCCCCTCCATTACCCTTTCCAGGAGGAGCCACAAACTCCCCATCGACCAATTTCCAACCATCCCTCTGCATGTCCATCCACAAGTTGCGGATCTTGAGGCGTACAAGATCACCCGCTGCTCTGGCGTCCTCGGCTGAATCGTGACCTAGCATCTTTGGTCCTGTCTCCTGTTGAATCTTGCGGTTGAGGTGGACGTCCATAAGCATTTTGAGTCCGTACCGATAGGGCAGGCCGACTCTGTGAGGGTAGAGGAGTACCGTATCGATGATGGTCGGGTGCACGATGCGGACTGCGTTGAGGTCGTTCTCCAGGCCGTGCCCAATAAGAGGTGTCTTGGGCGAGATGAGGGAGAATAGGAGGTCTCGGGCAACCTCGGGAGATGATACGACTTTGAGCTGTTTCTTCTTAGGTTTGAGCTCGCCGTCTTCGCTAACGCTCTCGTAGCCGCTCTTAGCGGGTTTGGAGGTGTCGTCTGCGGACCACGGTTCAGCCTGCGCGAGATCATCTGGCCAGACGCCAGAGTACCGCGAGTTGAGGTCAAGGACCTCTCCAAGAGGACGAACCAGGACATCCAACAGTTCCTCTCCTGTCGGCCAAGATGTCGCTGTTAGCCGGATCAGTTCCATGCCGTATACCGTGTAGCCCATCTCGCAGTCAAAAGCCACAGCTCTATCTGTGGGTGCTAATGGGTTCTCTGGAGTCTCTGCAAAGTTGAGTAAAGATGCAAGCCTCTTGGGATCCGACGTCTTGAAGACGTGGTGATCACGGGTGAAGCAGCCGGCAGAGTCTCCCATCTCCTGACCACAGCACTGGTACCGTTTGGGCTGCCTGGTCTTGTCGCCAGGGGTTTTGGGCGCGATATACGTCTTGCCCCAGTGAAAGGTGCATGTCCCGCCTGACGTGAGGGCACCATCTTCTTCGCGTCTCCCTGGGAAAACCTGGAAACGCTGCTGGCAGCGGTCACACTTCTCCCAACCCTTGGCCGCCTCGACGCCTTCCCTTGCCCTTTCGATGGCCTCTTCTGTAGGAATAACAGGGACATATCCGTGCTCTGCCAACTTTTCGATCGAGGTCAGTATTTGCTTGGTAAGCTCAACCTCTTGAGCTGGTGTTAGACCAGTCTTGATCTCCTTTGGCACATCGGAAGCATCCTTGCCCTCAGCCTCGAGCGCGGCCTTCTTCCTCTCCTCCTCCCGCTCTGTCTTCCACTGGTCGACATTCATGCGCTTGTACTGCATGACCTTGTTTTTCATGACGTTTGAGTAGACGGCTGCCTTGTGGACGGCGAGATGCTCCTCCTCATCCAGGGCCCGAACAATAAGCTCTTGATCGGAAAAGGCAAGGTCCGTTTTGCCGTCTTTGTTCTTCTTCTTGAGCTCTGTGTTTAGCCGGGTGAACTCTTGATGAAGCATCCGGACGAGCCTGAGACGGATGTCATGGCTGGCAGGAGAGCTTTTAAGGAGCCTGGGGTTCAGTGATTCAGCCTTCTTGGCTTTGACTGGCGCAGGCTTCTGCGCTGGCGATGGGCGTGATTGACTGATGGGCCTGGAACCTGGTTGGGCCATTGTTCTGGAGAGGGACCTTGGAGTCTCATCTGAGGCTTTGTCCGATGTTGGAATCTTTCGTTTCAAGGACGGAGAGGACAATGGACGGTCAGGGCCTTTGACCTTACTGATTGTTGGTTTGGACTGAGCGGCCAGCGCATCCGCTGACCCTACACGGGATGTTCCAGAAGAAGACTGGCTAGAATTTTGAGATATTCTGGGTGAATCCGTAGGGTCTGCTCTCATGCGCTTTCGTGGAACCTCTTGGTTGGCTGAGGTGGCTTCCTTGATCTGCGATCCATTGTTCTCAGCTTCAGCAGCTGGCACTGCTGGGGCGGCAGGCTGATCGTTCTCATGGCCAAAGATGCAATGAAAGGCTGTGCACTTGTTGCCAGCTGGACAAGGGATGTGCTTGAGAGACAAGCTCATGGCGGCGGCACTAAGGACGCGATGTCGGTAATTGGTGAAATATTTCCGGGCTGATTCATGCGACTAGAAGCTGGAACATAGGTGATGCAGCTAAAACTCTGTGAGTTGCAGATAACAAGTGTAAAGATACTCTTAAGCGTTGAAATGAGGGTGAAGAAGTTGTTAAGCTTGACTGAGAACAAAGGGGAGCTTTGTTCCACTTGGCGGCTGTTGAAAGAACCCGTGCTATCGGGTGAAAGAGAAGCTAAATGCTGAACTGAACATTTAATGAGACGCGTCAAACACTTTCCCGCCGCGTTCGCGTCTCTTCTTTTCGTGTTCAAAGGTGTTGATGTTGTTGAAGTGAAAGATGAAGCTTGAGCTTTGAAGTTGAAAGCTCCAACCTAAGGCTGAGGCGATCCCTTGAAAGAGACGGGACGGGACCCACTCCTGAGACTAGAGCGGCAACACGCCTGCTGCACGCGGAGAGACTCCACTAACACGCATGGTTACAGAGGAGGCTCAGCGAGCGTTGGCGCTTTATCTTGGTTAAATTGTCGTCACACAAGAGACAAGGATTCATTGTCGAGTTGGGGAATAGGTCACGAGATGACGTGTGATAATGCATTTACTCCTTAGAAGTATTAGGAGGTTCTTTTTCTTTGACCTTTACATGGCTTCTTGGGAGAGACTGGGTGCTCAGCTCCCAACAAAGGCGCGAGATAGGGACCAACATATGATCGATCAGTCTGGATTATCAAAGATATGTTGCGTAGTAGTTAACACGTCATGGTCATGGATAGTATGTATCTATAGTTGGAACTCATTCCTGCCGCTTCCATCATTCATGTTGGAGTTTGGACAAGTCCGCAGCTTCAATGCGGACTTTGGGATTAAGCCACATAAAGCCACCCCTAGTGCATTCAGCTGAAGCGCACTCACAATCGGCTCAGCCTGTAACAAACTGGATCCCACGTAATCATCCACTGATTCTGTAATTTCACTACCGTATCTAGCACAAGGCCGCGTGTTGGTTGGCATCCAGAGTCTCATCGTGGTTTGGCGGGGCCTGAAGTGCCTTAACTCCGTGTCTGCAGACGCACGATAAATCATCCCGAAACCCCGATCGTTGGGGCGAATCTCCTGAGATATCTCAACTATTATTCCTCCCTGCGCCGCTGCTTCTGTTGCCTTTCTCATCTTCTCATCATTGCTTTTTTTTTTCTCTCATCATGACAGCATCAATCAACATGGACGATTTCACTGGCGGAAGCCCAAAGGCTGATCATCTCTGCGTCCTAGTTCACGGTGTAAGCAATCCCCTGAACCCCTGGAAGATCACCACTACGTCATCCACTGATGGCTAACATCCTTTCTCCAGCTTTGGGGAAACCCAAGCCATATGCGCAGCATTGCCAAAACCTTGCGCGAACAGTATTCTCATGATGAACTCTATCTTTTGCTTGCGAAGCAGAACAGCGGCAATTTTACCTACGATGGTATTGAGCGTGGGGGTGAGCGCGTCTGCGCAGAGATTGAGCGCGAGTTGCGCAAGATTGAGGATGAGGGCGGAAAGATCACCAAGTTGAGCATAGTGGGATACTCTCTTGGAGGATTGGTGTCGCGATATGCTGTTGGTCTTCTCTATGCGAAGGGAATTCTCGACACTCTTGAATGCATGGTGAGACGCCCAGACTTGCGATTAACTAGCGAATACTAACCATTGCGACAACAGAACTTTACCACTTTCGCATCCCCCCATCTCGGCGTCCGATCTCCCCTCAAGGGTTGGCATAACCACATCTGGAACGTCCTCGGCGCAAGGACGCTCTCCATGTCAGGCCGTCAACTCTTCACCATCGACAAATTCCGCGATACCGACAGACCCCTCCTCTCCGTGCTGGCCGACCCCAACTCCATCTTCATGTCTGGTCTGCGCAAGTTTAAGCGTCGTACGCTCTACGCCAACACCATCAACGATCGAAGCGCTGTATACTACACTACTTGCATCGCCAAGACGGACCCTTATACGAACCTTGAGAAGGTCAAGCTCAACTACCTCAAGGGCTACGAGGGGGTGCTACTTGACCCGAATAACCCGGTTGCGCCATTTCCGAAACTTCAGACTCCTGCGTCGCTATCAACGGTTTATGCATCATGTGTGAAGTGGTTCAAGCGCATTCCGTTCATGCTAGCGATCGGTGTCCTTGTCCCAGTTGGCGTGGTTGCATTCTTGATCAACTCGGTCATCCAGACTATCCGCAGCTCTAGCCGGATCAAGCTGCACGAGATGGGACAAGGCGGTCTCAACGTCGAAGATTATCGCATGTCCATGTGGATCAAGGAAATCCGGGAAGAAGTGGAACATACATACGAGGCCATCAACAGCTCACAGAACCAAGAGTACCTTGGCACGGAAGACGAGGAAGAGGACGAGCACCTGGATCTCGAGCAGCGGACTGTGATCCGGAGAGAACGCAGAATGTCGACAGTTTCCCAACCGACGCTTGCGCTGGCCCCGTATCAGTTCGAGATGATTCGGAACCTGGACGATCTCGGCTGGCGCAAGTATCCCGTGCACATCCAGAACCATAGACATACCCATGCCGCCATCATTGTGCGGTTTGAGAAGAAGGGGTTCGAGGAGGGCTGGGTGGTGCTGAAGCACTACGCCGGGAGCGAGTTCTTGATTTAGACGTGGCCTGACGCATGGATACTGCTGGCGTGAGCATCAGGGAGAGCGAGATGACATCTAATGAGGGGGATACACATGTGCATTTCATTTGCCTGGAGTTGGGGTGTCTTTGGATGGTGGTACTGTACTTGGAGTAAACGGATAGAATCTTGGAGTTTATTAGATACACCAGTAATATCTTGGCAATTACTATTCTTCCTACTTGACTCAAACATTGCTCAAGTGCCATTGCTCGGATACTGTGGCGCGCATTAGGCGTCAAGCTCTGGCGTGGTGTCACAGCACTGTAGCTTCAGGACGGAATTGTCGGAGGTAATGACGCCGTGATATATCTGCATCACGTGTGAATTGGCAACCTTTTGCTCTGGATGAGCCGACCCCTCACTTGCGGCCAATCATGAGCTCGGTAGTCCCTGCTCGTCAGTCAAGAGTTCGGCCGATCGAGAAGCTCTCGATTGGCTGTGGTCGTTGTGCCGCATCTCAATCAGCCGATTGCTCCTTCTTTTTTCGCCTCCACTCCACTCCGCTCCTTCCTCCCTCTCTTCTTTTTTCCACAGCGGAGTAAGAGAGCCTTGAGCACACGCTGCCCTTGCTTGCCTCTTTTCCCCTGCCGCTCTGCTTGTCGAGGTCGCGAGAGCCCACCTTCCTCTCCTCTTATTATCCTCCATCTTATGCCATCAACGACTTTTCTTTTTTCTTTTTCAATTACCCCCCGTTGTTGTAAACTCTCGCGGCCCGACATAGCTGCGAGCTCCGGCTTTTTCTGATTGTCTCCACGGCGGCGCGGCCCCCCCGGAGATAGGTGATCGCTTTCGGCCTGGTCTTAAGCCGAGGCGCCGGCTCAATTTTCCATTACCACCAACCTCCCCGACGAGATCTCCAATTTGGTGATTGCAGCAGAGCAATCGGCTCATAGGGATTGGAATTGGGAATTGGGAGCTCTACGACATTGAGGTAGAGCTGTGTTGTACACTGGAAGCTCTGACCAACCGCCACCCGACCAATTGGACTCTCGGCGTCCCCTCTTCCCCAGCGCCTCCTCGGACAATTTTCCCAACTTGAAAGAGCATCACTTGCTCGCAAGCTGCAACAATGGTTCTCACGCACACGACAAACCATACCTACTCTCACCCTTTCCCTACCGTCACCCTCGCCTTCTTCCTCCGATACTCGTCTCCTCAGCTCAATCCATTTGCCGCCCACGTCTTGAGCACCGACACCATCGAGAGCTATGTCGACCCCAAGACGCACCGACTACACACCACTCGCATTCATCTGAAGAAGAGTCGAATGCCTGGAGCTGTGTACAAGCTGCTGCCTACCAGTGTTACTGGAGGTGGCTCTGCCGACAAGGCATCGTACATCTTGGAGACCAGTGTGGTCGATATCAAGGAGGGCTGGATGAAGTCTGAGAGCCGAAACCTCAACTTCACGGGTGTGCTGTCTGTCATTGAAAAGCAGCAGTTCAATGTCCCCGCTGAAGGAGTGACTCTGAACCCCAATGAGACCGCTGTGACAACCATGGTCCAGTTCAGGTCAAGACTTGGGGAGAAGATACGCGGCAAACTAGGACAGGCCCAAGAGGATGGCTGGTTCAAGAACGGCATCATGGGTGGCTGGGGCGCTAAAGGAATTCAGCGCAGTATCGAGAGTCTGGCTTCTACAAAGACCCAGGACCAGCTGGGCAAGAGTCGTGATGGCATGCGACTTGTGCTTGAGAGACTACGCAACAACGGCGTTATAAGTGTTCTCGAAACATTACGGAGGGAGCGCCAGCGACAAATGGCCTGAGATGGACAGGACGATCTAACTGTAACAACGAACGACTTCACACGCGTGACACGGCCTTGGAACGGGATTGGAAAGACCTTTCCCGCTCGATTCATGACGAAAGATTCATGTACCCTGTATTGTATTAGTATTGCTTCTTCAGCCCGGCGCACAGTGTCTTTTTTGGGTATATCCAAGGCGGTACGAGGAGGTGTGGAGGGAGGCATCGAGGCAAAAGGCGCCGAAAGGAATTGGGCCGGACGAGCTCAGGAAACGGAAAACGTGCGGCGACACGACGCCTCGATCAAATGTGGCATCCCCTCTCTTGTATTGAGCATGAAAAAACGTATGGAATACGAACCAACGAATCAACCATATCTTGGTGTCCCTTGGTGTCCCTTGGTGTCCCTTGGTGTTTCGGCTTATGTGGTGACGGGTCGAATGGCATACCCTATTACTGTGCCAAGGGGTCTATGTTCAGCTTGGCATCTAGGCATGCTGGTATCTTGCCAATCGGGTGTGGTCTTGTGTATGTGACTCTGGTGATTAGTGTCAAGTTCCTTCAGGAGTCGTCAACCACCTATTTGTAGAGTGGCTCTCGTTGTTTTGGCTTTTGCGCAAGCCAATGACCAAGTTGTTGCCTAGAAGGAAGGCGGAAGAAAAGCAGTAGCACGACGAACAGCTATGAACTGTGCTGTGGGCTGATGTTGTACTGTATGTAAGTGGTGAAGGTCGCGTAAGGTTCCCCTCAATGCCATGGCTAGCAATGGCGTCACCAATTTACCTCGGAAACTTACTCTCTCCCTCGAAATTGTCTTGCGTCAGAAAGCTTGGTCGACTGAAAGATGAGAGATTTATTCATATTCAAGGTGGTTTCTGGTAGAACGATGCTACGGAGGAGTGGAAGTGAACTGGGGTTCTGGCATATAGCCGACTGAGGGAGGTCGGCTAACCACCATCACCTCCTCGACTACTTGATCACGTCAAACTCAAATCACCCCTCCGGCTGTAATATCCGAGGGCTACATACCCTCCCGAGAACCAGAAGAATCTCGCCCCCCCCAGTTCCCCGGGGGTTCATGAGTCGTGTCTGGTCAGGGGTTCTCTCCCCTCCGCCCCAGATCCCCAACTTTGTCCCCGCGTATTAACCAGAAAGCTAGATGTAGATGATCATGGTACGATCTGTGGAAAGGCATACTCGCCGGATGTCGATGCCGAAGTACGGGGTTTCTGGACGTGCGCTCATCTTCAGTTCCCCCACGGGGTATGAGATCCAAATGTTGCTGGGTCATTTGTGAAGGAGGCGAATTTTGGAACAAAACGTTGACATCGAGTGTTGAGTCAATTGAATTGATGTGGAGGAATATTTAAATATGCGGCGTGACCTCCTCGTCTTAGAGTTCTAAGCATCTGCACCTTCCTCGGTTTTACACTTCAACCTCAGCTGTGTGCTATTCTATCACTTCTACTTCATCTTTTAAGAATTCTGCACCCCAAACCGTTGATCTACCTCCATCATCTCCTCATTTTTAAAGGTTATTTTACATAATGGCAGCCTTTGAGGATGCAGCTGTCGAGAAGCCTCGTTCTGAGGCTATCGAGCAGCCGGAAAAGTTCGACAACCAGAATAATGAGGTTGCCGTCTTTGAAGATATCGATCCTGAAGAAGAGAGGAAGCTTGTCCGAAAGCTGGACCGGGTAATCATGCCACTGATGGCTCTCGTTTACTTCTTCCAATGTTAGCAACCTCCTTTCTATAAACCCCCTCAAACGACTCTGACATGACTCCTCGCAGACCTCGACAAGGGTTCCATCAACTACGCCGCCGTCTTCGGCCTCAAGACAGATCTCAAACTCAGCGGCGAAGAGTTCTCCTGGGTCGTATCCCTCTTCTACCTCGGCCAGCTCGCCTCCGAATATCCCGCCGCCTACATCCTTAGCCGCTTCCACATCACCATCTTCGTCGGCGCTACCATTGTCGCCTGGGGCGGTGTTGAAATGGCCATTGGAGGAACTAACAACTTTCACGGTCTCGCCGCCGCCAGATTCTTTCTGGGTTTCGCCGAAGCTGCTGTCTCGCCTGCTTTTGTCATTATCACGTCTAACTGGTATCGTCGAAGTGAGCACCCTATTCGAGTGGCGACGTGGATGTCGATGAACGGAATCAGTCAGATCGTCGGTGCCCTTCTGATGTACGCTGTGGGCGGTGCAAAGATGTCAATTGAAAGTTGGAGAGCCATCTTCCTCGTTTTCGGAGGCTTGACAGTTGCGTGCGGTATTGTCTTTGTGCTGTTGATGCCTAGGGACACGACAACGGCGTGGTTCCTGAATGAGAGGGAGAGGGAGATTGCTACGAGGAGATTGGCTATCGATCGAGCTACAAGGGATAAGGCTCACTTTGACAAGGAGCAGATGTGGGAGGCATTGTCGTCGCCTTTGACCTGGCTCTATTTCATGATGGCTCTGTGCGTCACTTTGACTACCCCTATTCTCAAGGTGAGTGTCCAAATTGTGTCATCTTTCTTCATGATAAAGATATTAACAAAAATATTTAGTTCTCTTCGCTCGTCATCAACGGCTTCGGCTTCTCCAAGTTCCGCACCATGCTAGTCGGTCTTCCCGGCGGCGCCATCAACTTCGTCACGGTGTGGATGTCAGCCATCATCCCGCTCCTCCTACCCGGCACGCGAGTCTACACAGCTATCGGCCTCACTCTGATACCTTTGGCTGGCTCCGCAATCCTACTCGCTCTCCCCGTCAACGTCAACGGCGGCGCCTCTTGGGGCATCGTTGTTTCGACGTGGCTTGCGGCCTGTTGCTCTGCACCTCTGTGCTCGTGTGCCAGCCTCGTGGCTAGCAACGTCAAGGGAAACACCAAGAAGAGTATTGTTAGTGCTGGTTTCTTCATCACGTACTGCGTCGGATGCATCGTGAGTCCGCAGGCTTGGCAGGAAGAAGATGCGCCACGATATACCAAGGGATGCATCCTGAGTATCGCTGCTTGGGTCGCGTTGATCATCACTCTCGTCGTGTACATAATTCTAGTCAAGAGAGAGAACAGTGTTCGGGATGGAAAGGCTGCTGAGGGTCAGATTGAGTACTTGTCTGCTTCACAGGTGGGAGAAGGGAGCCACACTCAGATCGGTGTGTCTGTTGACTCGGATCTCACGGATGTGGGTGACAAGGGATTCCGTTACAGCAGCTAGGGTATCACTGGGAAATACGTTGTCTTGGTAGAATATGTATGGAATATGTCTAATGGCTATGAATATAAGAGTATGTTGGGCGCAATACCATTGAACTTGAAGTGGCCCCTTTGATGTGTGTTCTTCCCTGCAAAGCCATACTGTTAACCTACCGCATTTGTCTAGGTAGCTAACTGCCCACACATTCAAATATTGAAAATCGAGGACCTGTATTGCCGAAAAAAAACACCGAGATCGCTCTCAAGTACCATTCATAAACGCCTCATGATAAACAACAATACCCTAGTACTCCAGAGCTTCCCAATCAGCCAACTCAGCACCAGTATATACAAATCCAGGCTCATGATAAACCCAATAAAGTCCATCCTCCCCTTGCAAGGAAATATTGGCCAGATCTCCATTCCCAGGAAACATTGCATTCAGCATTGGACTATTGGACAGATCCATAGGCTGATCCCCCTCCAGCTGTCCACTTCGCTCAGGGTTAGAACCACTCGTATGCGAAGCCACGTTGGTCGTCTCGTATGGTAGATCCTGGCCGCCCGAGGCCTGTTGGTCTTGGGACGGGGGCCGGAGATGGAGACACATCTGGTCTAGCTCTCCTAGACGCTTCGCTGCTGCTCGGTTACCCACTGTTACGAGGTACTGGAGCACACTTCTGGAGCCTTCGATCCCGCTTATGCCGAGGTTCCTGCCTGGGTGGATGGCTTCGACGAGGACGAAGACGAAGCCTACTGAGAAGAGGATGTCGAGGTCGAGGAAGGCGTTTTTGGCTATAACCAGTTATAAATGAGTGAAATATTCTTTTAGGGGGGTCCTAGGCTTACCAATCAGCTCTGTGCTGCGAAGAGCTTGCAAGATCGCCAGACTCTTCCGGGCTGCCTCGACACATATTTCACCAAGTCGACGCAGTGTTGGGCTTAGGCTCGGGGCAGGTTCTGACTCGCGATCACGGACGTTTCGAGCCATGTAGAGGAGTATAGGTCGGACCGTATGGATCACGGCCTACGTTGCGGTCAGTCTCAAGAGTCTCTTGCGGTACATAGGCCATACACTACCTGATAGATGCTCAAATAAAGCGACGCACTTGTTCTTGCATAGGAAGGATCGGCATCAGAGAATAATATACCGGCTACTGTTAAACCTGTAGGGCTAAAGTTCATGCGGTACTCGGCTGGCATTGTGGATTCGACGTCGTGGAGGGAGTGTAGGATGGTTTCAATGTCTTTGATGAAGGAGGCTTCCGAGTTGGTGTTTTGCACGTAGATTGCTTTGAGGGAGTCAGTCAAGCTTGAAACTTTAGAATCTAGAATCCTATGACTTACTTGAAGTAATACGACCGGTGATCTGAGCTGCTCTGACGTTGACCCGGATGGCAGCAGCAGATGCAAACCCAGCCACGTCAGTTGGTGGGCCAATCGATATGGCTTCATCCGCAATAGCCATGGGATAGCCTCCAGCTGCGGCTAATCTCCTGAGATGCGAGTCAGTCTCGGGTTCAATCATAGACAGGCGAGTTGACAAACCTCTCTTGCATATATAGACTCCACCAGAGACGACTACGGTGAACAGATTCTGACCGGGAAAACTTGCCGTTGCCTGTTGACTTGTGCATTCCATGGCTGATTGCTAACCTCAAAGCCATGCTTGCCTAGTGAATAGTGAGTAAAATGTAGGAACAGAGAAGGAAGGGGTGGCAAACATATAGATAGGCTTCATCCTTTCGGTCTGCAACCTGGAGGAACAAGGCAGCAAGCCCTACCACCTCAATACCTAGAACGCTGTGCTTCTTCATATCGCTCATAGCTGGCATATGCTTCATGGCTTCGTTGAAAAAAGCAACTCCTGGGACTTCAGAATCCTCAACAGTCCCAGCACGGAGGAGCTTCCCTATCGCCAAGACAAACAACACTTGAACGAACCAGAGACCGCGGATCGGCGTCTCATTGCCAGTATCCCGATAAAGACGTGATAGACTATCGGAGAAGGACCGGATGTCGAATAAATGCTGAGATATGCCGACGTTTAACACGACAAGCTCCAGAAGCTGGTTGGCTTCTTCCTCGGATGGCCATCCACGGACATTGGCGATTAGCTCACGATCCAAGTGGGGGGATGCAACGGCCATGGATGCAGCCGGGCTTTTTTCCGATCCAGCAGTTGACCTGGCGAGGAGAAGTGTTCGGATCTCGGTGCCAAAGATCTCGCTGGAGGATAGACTGGGTTCCGGCAAGATGGCTATGATAGATGAGTTGACGCTCTCACAAAGGGCAACCATACTAACCTCTTGGCGCCCGACTGCTTGGCACTCTTGTCGAAGTTGGGACACGGTCTTCATTAGGAGGTCGTTGACCAAGAAGTGAAAAGGCAGAGGTTTCTGAGCGGGGAGTTTCAGCAGCTCTTGTGCCGAGGTGGTTGTCGGATACGGGCGAGTTGCCTGCATTTCTTGTTGTTGGAGGATCACCATTCGAGGCACCCTGGTCTTGAGACGGAGAACCTATACGGCTGTTAGTTCAACTGTAGTTAGGGACTGAAGTGCAATCTACCTTGCTGGACTGTTGATGTACCTGTAGCCGGCTGTTGACGCTCATAGTCAGCAACTTTTTGCTGGAGTTGTTGGATTTGCCTATAACTCAATCAGAGATTATACAACTTAGATGCGAATGGGGTAGCATACGAGACGGAATACATCTTGCGCTTCTCAGACGTCGCAAACACACAAGTCAGCTGTCGTTTACTGCAATACCGACACGGCCAAGTGCCAGAGCACTTGACCTTCTTATCGCGACAGACATGACAAGCAGTCGAAGTACGCGCAGCCTCAAGCTGAACAGAACGACTTCTCCGTCTTGCAGGTCTCTGCGGTTCCTCCGGACTCCTACTCCTCTGCGCCGAACGACGGGAGGTTGAAGACCGGGGTGCCGGTTCCGGGTCCATACCGGGAACCGGACAAATAACAGGCAGCCGACCTAATAAGGTAGGTGTACATGTAGGCAGGAGAGGAAACACACGTCAAACGTATGATTGAAACAAAGAGGAGCCAGTCAATTGAATTGCGCCAAATCAATTGTTGAGAAACGAGATGAGTGGTCATGCCCATCCGAGGCTAATAATGTTTTAGCGGATATTGGCCCCCGAGTTACAGTTACTATAGCGGTCTGGGAACCCCTGCGTCACAGTGCGGGTGAGTGTGAGCCGACTAGACGGCTATAAGCCAAACTCAACTTGGATGCGACCAACACTCTAGACAGAATTGGTAAATAATTTGAAAAGACGGTGTTTGAGAAAGACACGAGTTTCAGCTCATTCAAACTTTGACAATCGCAAATATCACATCCCAACTCTAAGAACAAGATCCAACCATCTGGTAAACTGCACCAACTGTCCCCTCAGTGTCCTCAAAGAAACGAAACAAACCATGCTCTCCCTCCTTCTCTTTCTCGCTCAGCATCTTACCACCGGCCTTCTCAATGATAGGTCCAATAGTGTCGACATTTTCGACGAACCAATACACACAGATACCACCCTTGCCGGGAGCAAAGTGACCAGTGTGGTCGGGGGCCTTTTGGATGCCACCCGTAAGGGCCATGCTGGGGTTGAAGTCAAACATTCTGATCTGTTCCTTGGGGTACTTTTCGGTGTTATCCTTGAAGGAAAAGTTGAAGACTGTCTCGTAGAACTGAGATGCTATAGGGTTGTAAGCGAGACTGGGTATGGAGGTATGGGTGCAAGACACTCACCACGTCCGACATCATGGGCGGGAATTCCCATCCAGACGGGGGTTCCAAAAGCAGGAGGCTTCCAGTCGGACATTTTGAGATGGATATTTAGTGAATATTTGAGTAAAAACTTGAGGGATAAAGTTGTTGATGGGCAATTGCTACAGACAAAGAGAAGAGAGTTCAACCTAAGGCTTCAAAGGCCAAACACCCCTTTTTATAGCTCATCTTGAGACTCATTCACGCTCATTCACGCTCTTGGACCTCATTTACAAAGCGGGGAACATGGAAAGACTTCCCTCCGGTGGCTTGAGACGGGTGACGATGCTTACACGTCTCCAACAATCAGAGCGCGTCTCTTCAGCCATGGCCTCAGTAGCTCGAGCGCCAGCCAGACACGAAGCCACGTGACCAAATCCTGGATGTCACACAGTGCATACACGGCATAATCACAGTACAAGGGACCCCTCCATGTTAGAAAATGAGATGGCGGGGCAGATCAGCAATTATTATGGCGCGCATCGGGCCGTCACGTCACTCGTCGGTCGCGACAAATCGACATTCATTTCGAATCTCCCTCCTTTTCTCCTTGTCTGCAAAGTGACATCTGAGATTACTGTACTGTACATCAACAGCCAGCGCAACCATGTCGGAACCAGTGTCAGTCCTCTTTGTGTGCCTAGGCAACATCTGCCGCTCGCCCATGGCAGAGGGCATCTTTCAGAACCTCGCCAAGCAGCCCGAGGTTGGGGGTAGGATTGGGCGCATCGACTCTTGTGGCACAGGTGTGTTGAGAGAATTGGGCAAAAAAAAGGAGGCCATTTTTGCTAACAGACTCTCTCTCGCGATAGCTGCGTACCACAGCGGCGAACCCCCGGATGACAGAACCATGGCGACTCTGGAGGCCAACGGAATTAATGACTACGACCATCTCGCGCGGAGGGTATGTTTTGTCAACCCCCCTGTCAACTCAATCGGCGGCGGTGCATAACTTGAGACTCACTAACGTCTGGGGGCTGCAGTTTCACCCCAGCGACTTTAACAAGTTCGACTACATCTTCGCCATGGACCGGTCAAACCTGTCGGATCTCCACCGGCTACAAAAGAACAACCCAGACTCCAAGGCCAAGGTGATGCTCTTTGGCGAGTTCAGTGGAACGAAGCGACCCGAGATCGTCAACGACCCCTATTATGGAGGGAATGAGGGTTTCTCCAAGGCGTTTGAGCAGTGCTCGAGGTTCTCCAAGAACTTTCTCAAGGAGATCCTCGAGGAGGAGTAGGTGATGGTGATGGTGAAGGAGGGAGAGGAGAGGAGAGGTCAAGAGGTGGAATTAATACCCGATACATGTGCATAGAGAGAAGGGGATAGACGTGCTAGAGATGAATTAGACCACTATTTGCGATATTAAACGGCAAAGATCTAATGGCAATTGGCTGAAGGGTTCCAGCGAGATGGTTCGTTTTGAAATTAGTTGATTCGACGTCGATCCAACAGAAGCAGTTGAAACCATGTCTCAGATTACGGCGGCGCGGTCCGCCCAGACAAACCATGGCTGGCTTGCGGATACACATACGAGGTAACTTACGTATGTTGATACGAGGAAGAGAAGCAAAACTCACCAACGGCAGTGCAGTGTTTGCTTTCGGCTTTGATGAGTCCCACTTGCGAGATTCAGCCCTACGTTCCCCGGGTCGCCATGCGGCCGCCTAGTGGCCGGAGGGTTCAAATTGGGTCGACGAGGATGAGAAGAGACGAGGTTTGCTTTCCTCACCTCAGACGGGGGATACAGCTACATCGGGAGTTCCGAGGACACCAGGGTGAGAAAATGACATGTGTCCACGATATTTTGATTATTTTTTTTTTCTTTATCTCACGACAATGAGTGGGTGTTGCCGAGAAATGCTGACCAGAGAAAAGCTGACCATGGTGCAGTTGATGATTGTTACTCAGCCCCCCTCACGTGTGGCACAGGACGGCGTGCGGCTTGGGTACGAACCGGCGTTGGGAATTCCATTGGGCTTGTTGTGGGCGAGAGAGTTTCCGTTCCCGACAAAGACACTACGGAGAGTAGCATGCAGCAGCACCTTATCTCTCAAACACGAGGATTTACCCCCCTTTCTGTAACGTCAACGTCAAAACCCGGCATGTTTTTTATGTGATTCAAGCAAAATCAGGGGTGACAAGCTCTATCGTTGTCGCGCGGCTACGAGGTGAAGAGCTTGATACGGCATCTAATTGGATGATGTACCCTGTGGGGGGCTGCGAGTTCAGCAAATCAGCCACACGGCCAGGCGGTGACCTTGGCTGCGGGGTCCATCCCTTTCCCCCCCCTCTTAGCGGCTCCGACCACTACCACTGGGGGACCCGCCCGTGTAGTGGACTTTAACAGTAGCAGGCTAGCAGCCCTGGGAGATCCCCGCCAGTAGCAGCTCAGAAACGGCCCCCAATGGTGGCAGCTGAGAGAGATTCCATCCATCTTGGCTCGGGCACCATGAGAAGCTCCATCCATTCATCCCCCCCCTTCCATCCATCGCTCGAAAAAAGGCCTGCGGTGCGTGCCACTACATACATATATCGCGACGCGCTGACGTTTTTTTTTAGGGGGCCCTTTGTCTCCTTCTTCTCACAAGCATCTTCACTTTTGCGTTGTCGTTTGTTGTCTGGTGACGACAACTTCTCTCAGAGCTCTCTTACCCCGCCGAATCGTCCCGCACACACACACTCTCTCTCACCATGTCCGACCTTCAAGGACGGAAGGTCTTCAAGGTCTTCAACCAGGACTTTATCGTCGATGAGCGATACACCGTTACCAAGGAGCTTGGACAGGGCGCCTACGGTATCGTCTGGTGAGTTTGCTCTTTTGCTCTGCACCATGCTGCCGCTGCTGCTGCTGCTGCTGCCCTCTTTCTCTTTCTACCCCGCCGCATTTGCTGACGACAGCCCCGCCTCGTCGGGAGATGTAGTGCTGCCGTCAACAACCAGACCAACGAAGGTGTCGCCATCAAGAAGGTTACAAATGTCTTTAGCAAGAAGATTCTCGCCAAGCGCGCCCTGCGCGAGATCAAGCTGCTCCAGCACTTTCGCGGTCACCGCAACGTGAGTCGCCCACCCACCCACTTCGACTTGTCTCGTCTCGGCCCCGGCGCATCCCGACCAAGAGACGCAAAACGACGTGCATGCTGATGCCCGACCAACAGATCACATGTCTGTACGACATGGACATTCCTCGACCCGACAACTTTAACGAGACGTACCTGTACGAGGGTTAGTCAGATATAACTGGGAGAGATAATAGGGACAATGAGCTGACGCGGCGATAGAGCTGATGGAGTGCGATCTGGCGGCCATCATCCGTTCTGGACAGCCCCTCACCGACGCCCACTTCCAGTCCTTCATTTACCAGATTCTGTGTGGTCTCAAGTATATCCACTCGGCCAACGTCCTGCACCGAGATCTCAAGCCCGGAAACCTGCTGGTCAACGCCGACTGCGAGCTCAAGATTTGCGATTTCGGTCTGGCCCGAGGTTTCTCGGTCGACCCTGAGGAGAATGCCGGCTACATGACCGAATACGTCGCTACTCGATGGTACCGAGCTCCTGAGATTATGCTGAGCTTCCAGAGCTACACCAAAGCTAGTATGTGATGGACTGTGCTGTAGTGATGTATGTCTTGCTAACCAGAGTAGTTGATGTTTGGTCTGTCGGCTGTATTCTGGCCGAGCTGCTTGGCGGCCGACCCTTCTTCAAGGGTCGCGACTACGTTGATCAACTGAACCAGATCCTTCACATCCTCGGAACCCCCAACGAGGAGACGCTCTCGCGCATTGGATCGCCCCGAGCCCAGGAATACGTGCGCAACCTGCCATTCATGCCCAAGAAGCCCTTCCCCAGCCTGTTCCCCCAGGCCAACCCAGACGCCCTCGACCTCCTCGACAAGATGCTCGCATTTGACCCTTCGTCTCGTATCAGCGTGGAGCAGGCTCTTGAGCACCCCTACCTGCACATCTGGCACGATGCCTCAGACGAGCCCGACTGCCCTACCACCTTCAACTTCGACTTTGAGGTGGTTGAGGATGTCGGTCAGATGCGCAGCATGATCCTGGACGAGGTGATGCGATTCCGACAGCTCGTTCGCACCGTTCCCGGACAGGGTGGTGCTGGTGGTGCTCCTGGACAGCAGGGCGGTGCCCAGGTCCCTATGCCCCAGAGTGGTAACCAGTGGACTGCCGAGGATCCCCGACCACAAGAATATGTTGGTCACGGACACGCGGGACTCGAGCAGGATCTCCAGGGTGGCCTCGACGCATCGAGGAGGTAGACACATAGTCTATTGACAAGAGACAGCAGATAGAGAGCTCTATTCTAGAAGAATAAGAGACACAATGGTCAAAAGACAACCAAAAAAAAACAGCTTCACGAGGGGGAAGACCGTGGCCTTGGATAATTTTCGAGAGCTTAATGCCCGAACTGGGAGAGTCGGGGGAACAGACAGTCAATGCATGGTAGCTTGGATGGCGGCGAGAAAGACATGTCTGATGCATGTGGCGTGAAGGATAGAGGGATAGTTCCCCTCATTCTTTTTATATTTTCTACAAAACGAGATACGAGATATATATATCGTCCTTTTCTGTTGTCTTGGTTGTGTTGTTGCCTATGTACTGGTGTATTGTCATGATGCAGTATATGTCGGAAAAAGGAGCGGACTAGCAATAAAAAAGGCAGCTAGCTATACATGTAAGGATATATACAGAGGTTACTTATGATCTATATGTGCTTGAACTTGGCAAATTATATCACTCCTCTTGATACGTAATTTAGGATGTACTTGTTGTCAATTCCGGAACCTGTGGCATGGGCTTTGGTGCTGTGAAGACATGCCATGCTCTCAGTCCTCTTGCCACAACCTAAAGGCTTACAGACAAACCGTATATCACTTCAGTGTTTCCTTTCAATTAAAATGGATAGTCTGGGCCAATCATTCTTATCCCAGACGTATGTCTTTGTTCACATATGTGGTAGATCAAGACCCTATAAAAAGACTTGGGGTTTATCCACTCCTTTGACTGCCTTGGAGAATAGTCGCTCTATAAACTATGAAGCATGTGTCTAAGATTTTATTGTATGAATTTTTGGGAAATAGTATTTACTAATCGTTCTTAACTGTGTCGAGCCTGTTGTTGAGTTGAGTGATGCGTCTTGATCTTGACCTCGTTTTGAGGTGAAGGTGACAGACAGCTTCTTGCTGTCGACCACTCCAACTTCTGGATTCCACTACTTCTAATTCCTTGGCTTGGGGGTTCTTAATCTTGCATCAAGGTATGGAACTTTTTTGTACTTTTGATTCGTGAGGTTTATCGTATGCTGTAAATGAGAAAATGTGAGAGCTGATATCTGGCACCAATTCACGGCTTATATTGCGACACAGAGGATTAAATAATTAGACGAGATGGACTCCAGTTGACCTTGAAGTATTTTTTCTCTAATGTAGAACACCCATTATATAAATAGAATGATACTAATAAGTAAAGATGGTCATGAGAATCCGCCCGGAATACTCTTGGTACCATGCCAACTCGGACAATTTCAAGTTAATATACCAAATATCTCCCTGTTTTATTTATAAAAATATTCCCCCGGTAATTTTTAACTTGAAGATTCGTTTGCTCGCTTGATATGTGTAGTACCTCTGTCCAGTTCCTTTGTCTCGACCGTCGGCTGTGCCTCCGTCAGAGAGGGTGTAGTCAGAGCCGGCCATCTCTGAGTTCAAGAGCTGTTTTGGCCATGGCTGCTACTGTGGAAATTCTTAGCATGATTAAAACAAGATACGCCTTGTGTATCCTCCAACGCGGTAGCCGACCTGGTGTGCTTCTTAGTTCAACACTCAGTGCTAGATGTAAACCGTCGGCGACATTGAGACTTCTTGAAGTTGGTCTATAGTCCGTGTGACTGTTTCGTTGACCTTACGGCCCTTGTAAATCCCCATTGTTCTTGGGCAATCCCAACGTTATTATCGAAGGGGTTTCATCGAGGCAATTATGTGGTCGAGAACCGGGATGCCAGAGCTGGTGACTATCAAGGAGCAAGCTATAAGGTGGCGAGTGGTCAGTGCCCTTTTCTTGAAGGCTTCCATGGCCTGGATATACCTGCAATTTGGTGATGAACCCGAAAGAGGGGGTGAGGGTGGTGATGCCGAGTTCCTAGGGTGTTGTTTAACCAGTGGTTGCCGGAGGAGAGTGTGACGTCTACTTGGTCAATTGAAGGAAGTAGGAGGTCGATCAAGCGACAAACAAATAAGAAGAGAGAAATAACCAAATGGTTATTCACTATTGTGTACCGACTGCCTTCTAGATCAGGCATGGCAATAACCTTTCAAGCAGTCAATGCTGTTTGTACAATGTCAAACTCTACGTGTCAAGTTCAACGTTTGTCATATTTGACAATGCAAACAAGTCTTTGAGTATAACCTCACATTATATAAAACGCTCTCAGTGTTAGCGAGGCGAGGCGCTACAAAGTGGATAGACCCACGATTCGATTGATGATCTTGGACAGAATGAGCCGTGACACGGGCCAAACCTTGTCTCACCTCGACAAGATCTCCCCCGACGACTCTCTTCAATTTTCCACGTCATTCAACAATGTGCGATTGAATCCCTTCAACATGTTTTCAAGGATCAAGGCTTATCTTCATGTCGAGTACAAACCTGGGGAGCGACGGCTGGTGCAAAAGATTGACTTTTTCATCTTGACGTTTTGCTGTTTGAGTTATCTCGTCAACTACGTACGTTTACCCTTTCCCTCGTGGGTCTGATGTATGTTCTAATGGGTGAATGAATAGCTTGATCGCATGAATATTAATAATGCCTATGTTTCTGGTATGAGGGATGAGGTTGGGTTCAAGGGAGATCAGCTGAACCAAGTCTTGACCTGCTTCACCGTCGGGTACATGTCTTACTCCCAAGCATTGATCGCTTCTAACACGTCTGGCAGTTATGTCCTTGGCCAAATCCCCTCAAATTTATCCCTCCAATACATCAAACCTCGCATCTGGTTCCCCCTTATGATGCTCCTCTGGGGCGGCCTCACAATGGTCACCGCTTCTGCCCGCAATCCCCAGTCCATCATGGCGATCCGATTCTTTCAGGGCATCTGCGAAGCTTCCACCTTTGTGGGCACGCATTACATCCTTGGGTCTTGGTATACTGAACGAGAACTAGGGAAGAGGAGTGGCATCTTTACAGCTTCTGGCCTGGCGGGCACTTTCATCGGGGGCTTTATACAGACGGGTATACATAAGAGTATGGATGGTTTGAGTGGGTTGAGCGGATGGAGGTGGCTATTCATTATCGACGGTCTCATTACGATTCCCGTCGCTGTGTATGGCTTCTTGCTCTTCCCAGACACACCACACACGACAACAGCATTCTATCTCACCAAAGACGAAAAGACTCTGGCCATCTCACGAGTCCCGCCACTAGAAGAACGACCCCCTCTGACACTCAGATTCGCCAGAAGAGTCCTCACCTCCTGGTTCTGGTGGGGCTTCGTCATTCTCTGGATCATCGCCGGCGAGACCGAGTCGTTTAGCTCCAACGCCCTTCTCGCTCTGTACATGCAGAATCATCCGACCAATACTTATACTGTTTCTCAGCTGAATAATTATCCAACCGGTGTCCCCGCTGTGGGAATCGTTTCTACCATGTTCTGGGCGACATTGACGGATTTTCTAGGTGGGAAGCGTCACCTCGTGGGGTACTTTATCGGAGTAACAGGCATTGCAACGTCCATCATGATCTTGGTGGTTTCCAAGGATCCAACGAGTTCAGCTTCAACGAGGATCACGTTTGCGGCGTACTACTGGGCTGGTTCCGTGTACGCTTGCCAGGCCACGTTTTTTGCCTGGTGCAACGACGCAATGCGTCACGAGTCGGCCATGTTCCGAGGCGTCGTTCTAGCAGGAATGAACGTCGGCAGCAACGCTGTTAATGCCTGGTGGAGCATTGTCTTTTATGGGGCTTCAATGGCTCCCTGGTTCATTGTAAGTTCCTTAATCTGAGATGTCCACATGTGTCTAACTCTTGTGCAGAGAGGCATGTGGGCCATGATTGCATGCTGCATTGCGTTGGTTCTGTGGTGTGCAGCGTTGACTTATAAGGATCACAAGTATCTTAAAGAGAAGGAAGCTATGGCTTGTGAGGCAAGGGGCTTGAACCAGAGGCCGGAGGAGGATGCTGAGAAGAACGAGGGTCGAGTGTAGCAACGAATCAAATAGCAACTAAATGATACTCTGATGTGACAGACTACAGACTTCTAGCCTTGAACTGATTTATTCTCCTTTTCCATTCGTGAGTGGGGATTTGACTGTCATGGTTCAAAACATGTAGTCCTCTCTCCCGCGAGGACCAATACTGCTCTCCGAGATCTCGTCTCTGCTCCCTCTAAGCTCTAATCGTGAAAGTCATTAGTTACATCATGAATAAGGTCGACTATAGCCTGGAACAGAATAATATCGTTGATGTCGTCGAGATCGTCCTTGTCACGATTCCCCGGCTTGTTTGCTGCCTCCTTGGCAACTTTTTTCTGCTTAGATTGCGTCTTGAAACGCTCTGCCTGATTGAGAGGGCTCGGGGGATTCTTTTGGATCTCTTTTGACTGTGTTTGGGGTTGTTGGTCTGGGGTCTTTTGGTGGATTCGAGCTCGTTGCTGTTGGAGGAGGATTTGGGTTGGTGCTTGGAAGGTACGTTGACTCGGTATCATTTGAGCTCTAACAAGAGCCGAAGCAATGTTTCGACGTAAAGGTGTTCGAAGCATGTTTGCGATGGTTGTGTCTGGATATGTCAGATGCAGTGTTGAGTCAGGGGTAGCGGACAAGACCTCTCTCAAGTCAAGATGTCAGTTCAGGGCGAGTTTTTGAGGAATTTTATGGGCAGGGATGCAAGAGTAGCACAGGGTCAAAGTTGGGTCTTTAATATTATACCATGGAAAGACTTATTCTGGCCGAATGGAGGAGAAGCTTTGCGGAAGCGGGATGGACGGCGGCGGCATTTAGCTGGGTATTAAACTTGGCCAAAGCATCACTAAACAGCTACTTCTTGTTCAAAAGCGCAAATTTACATTCCATTGCCTTATATTGGTCTATTTGATATAGCATTCTTTAGAGGATATCGATATCGTTTCCGTTTAGGGTGTGTAAGTCGTGGCACATGGGGGAGGAGGGTGAACCTTGCGAACAAACTTCATTTGTGCATCCGAAAATGTCCGACAAAGTGAACTGGTGATGTTAAAAAATCGAACCAACACTTGGTAATATTCATTGTTGGGGAGTTCCTATTCATCATTTGCCCGTAAGTGAACTGAATCAACCCCATCACGTTGCAAATCGACTTTTGACGTTTCACATTAAAAGACATATTGAGATGTAACTCATTCCAGTTGATGTTTAGCTAGCTAGCTACCTATCCTATCCTGTCCTGTCCTGTCCCTGAACCATTAAATACAATTCCCATATCAACCCCCCAAATGCGCCATGCATGAACCAATATCTATCACGCAAACAATAGCAACGCCGCCATGAATGAGAGGACTTCCAATTGTAAACCTTTTTTGGAAAGAAAAAAAATGCCCCGTATGAAACCGTGGTATCTGCCCTGAGAAGCCGAAGAGAGAGAGAGAGAGAAAGCGACCTTTTGGGGGTTGCAAAATAGGTATAAAAGCGATCGTGAGGTGACCATTTATAAACTCCAAAAACCCCCGATCTATCCTGAAATATGTAATTGTGAAATGAAAGGTTTGAGAGTGGAAAAAAAGGCTTAACCGTAGAACCAGTACATGGCAGTGTACGAGGTGCTATCGGTGCCGGAGCTCTTGCAGCCGTGAGCGTTACCGCCGGCGGTGAAGACGCGGTAGACAGAGGTGACGCCGTAGCTGCCACCAGCATCGCCGAGGTAGAGCCAGTCAACGGCACCAGTACCATCAGGACCAGCACTGGCAGAGGTAGGGGCCTTGACACCGGCGACCTTCTTGCCAAAGAGCAGCTGCTGGTCCTGGGTAAGGTCAAAGGTGGGAACACCATTGGCGTTGAAGTAGTGGTGACCAGCGAAGGGGATCTTCCTGTAGCCGTCGAGCTCAAGGGGGGCGTTCTGGGGGAAGGGGTTGGTGGAGGAGGCTCCGACGCCGTAGGTGTTGAGGTTGAGGGGGATTTCGTGACTGGAGAGAGCAGTGGTGGTAAGAGCTGCCCACTTCTCCTGGGAGAGAGAACCACGGCTCTGGCCGGGGTAGAGGTGAGTTACGTCGTAGAGCATGGCGAGAGCACCAGCGGCGGTGGCGTCGGAGCCTTCTCCCTTGCAGGTGTAGTTCTGGATACCGAAACCAAGGGCGATGTGCTTGAGGGTAGCGCCTTGAGGAGGAGACTGAAGCTCTTCAGCTAAAGATGGTGTTAGTGTTTGTCCGTTTCAAGGCTTCAATGGCTTGTGTTGGTTAGACTTACCACCGGTCTGAGGAAGAACTGGTTCAGGCCGCGAGGTGCTGCAGCTGGAGCCAGGACGATACCGAACAGGGTTAGCCAGAGCCAAAGCGGCTGAGGCGAGGACGAGGAAGGAGTTGGCGAGCATCTTGATGTAGTTGGTGATGGAGTATGGAGTATGGTAGGATGAGACACGGGGGCGTTCAGATCAAGAGGTAAAGATGGTGTCGATCTCTACGCAAACCTGACCAACGAGAAGAGAGACGAAGGATGTTGGTTATGAGGGGGAGTAGTAGTAAACGAAACGGAAAAGAAAAGAGGAAGAGTCGAGCGCTTGATGGGGTTTATACCGGGCGCGCGCGGCAAGGAAGGGTAACGGGCAAGACAAGAGGCGGCAAGGCTAATAATAAACGCTACAGCCAAGGAATGCCACTGGATAAAGGGTGTCCACCTGGGCGCTTAACGGCAGAGTGTTGCGCAGAGAGGAGGGGGGCGGGGGTGTGGTTGGGAT
>JABCKD010000453.1:0-40349 GCA_013186415.1 Fusarium sp. NRRL 66088
CTAAAGCTTATACCCAAGCTTCTATAATACGATAACGATACGATAGAGCAAGGTTTACAATCGTGAGAAGATGACCGAGAACGAGCAGCATCTTAGGAACTCGAGTTGAAGAATATGGCCGTTTTTATGTATTGATGAATTGTCAATTAAAATGAAACATTCTGTAGGGCTGACATCAGCGGCTTAAGATGCAGAACAGCTGGCGACAAATCAACAATCACGGATTGCATTGTGCTCTGCCTCGAATTGGCGGCATTTTGCGCTGCAAGGATGGCCTCACTATTCACAAGGCTAGTAACCAACACATGTTGAACATGTCCATGGTTGTGCCTTGGTGGTGCGTGGGGCGTGTTTCTTAGCTTCAGGTGGCAATGGGCTATTTATGCCAGTCAGCGGCATGAACACGGGCTGTGTTTTTCTGTTGCCAATAGAGGTGTAATGTCGAAGTTTACGCTTGTCGAATCAACTTTGAGAGCACGACACTCTTGCAGAGACATTGAGAATACCCCACACGAGCTGACCTGACCGTATTGAGATGGCAGAAGTCCATAACATGTGATGACTCCTGAAGTCCAACCGTCGATGGCATCGCGGTTGTTGGTTGTATGAGAAGGAAACTGACCAGCAGTGCAACTTTGCAATGAAAGCTGAAGGGAGACAGAATTTCTAGCACGCAGGCAAAGCAGCAATAAAGGAATGCAGTGTCAAAAATGGATGGCCTATGGTGGAGCGAACGCTTCTTAACAAAGCCATAGTTCAAATGGTTGAGAGAGAGGATGGAGATGCCAAGCAGGAACAAGAAGCTTATCATAACCGCGTATATCTAAACTTTAATTCCAAGACAGGGCTCCCATTCGAGCTGCCACGCTTCATCGGACCATCTTGGCTCCTTCGTGTGCAAGTCTTACGCCAAGATCCTTCGCTCCCCGCGGGCGCCGTGGGTACCTCTCTATCGATTGGCCGCTAAACGCCAAGATGGAGGATTGGGATGAATTCGTCATGCCTTGTTCGACTTTTAATGACGAGTGTTTTTCGGTTTCACCGTCGGATGCCTCAATCTCGAAGCATTCTGGAAATAAATTACGCTCCGTGATGCAAAGCAATGGGGCGGTGCGGTGTGTTTTGCGACATTCATTTACATAAAAGAGTGTCAAGATCTTGTTAAGAATGATATTGACATGAACAACTTCAAACTTTAGCGATATCGTCAGCCCCAATTTCAGTATGAGGTAAATATCTGAGCTCAACTATGCAAAATTGGTGCCGCCGTGCTAACTACCTCTAGTACATCAAAACAAGACAAGACGGTGACATCTAAGATCACCTCTAGACTAGTCCAAGAGGCTATTCGTGAAAGAGACAGGAACATCAGTCGCCCTGAGGGCCCCATTAAGAAGAAGGACGACCCAGTCGATGACCTCGTCAGGTTGACGGCTGCAAGCATTGGCTTTGTCTCTGAGGCCATCCATTACCGCCGACAGAAGAAGGAAGCGAAAAAGAAACAGAATGCGCCTGTGACTCAACAGACAGAAGAAATTCCCATCGCCGCGCAACTGAATGAGGCCATCTGGGAGCTGGACGCTGTCGGCCAAGAAGTGGCACAGGAGGAACGCCCGGCATCTCCAAAGGAGCTTGAAGCGTCGACCCAACCCCAAGAACCCCAAGAGGCCGATGAGTCCAAAGTCGGCAATAAACTACAGAAGGCGAAGCCAGTGGAGCCAAAAGAACCAAAAGAGTCCAAAGATGTCGCCAAGGCTTTCCTTCAGAGACACCCCTTCCAGAGCCAAACAGACCCCAACACGAAACTTGCTTTGCCCGTCATCCTACCTCAGCGACGCCCCAAGGATAGAGGTCGCGGTTTTGTGCGCGCGTATGCACCCGTACTAGAAGACGTTGGTATTGACCAAGGAACATTTCTCGACCTGATTGATTCGTTCAACAAGTCTCTGGAGCCGAACCCATATCTCTATGCCATCAACTTGACTGGTCTTGCCAGCATGGCTGCTCCCGAGCCCTTTTCGATGCTCATTGGTGCCAGCATCGACGTTTTGAGTTTCATGACGGTCGAAGCACACAGTCGGTTCAAGTCAAACAAGTTCTTGGACCATGTTAATGCAGAGTTCTTTGCTCCGCGTGGTCTGGCCTGTCTCGTTGTGACCTGGAGCCCCAACACCAACGACGACGAACTTGTATCTGCGGTCGCCTTGGATGGCCGGCCGGTCGAATCTCCACCTCTCACTCAACAGATGAAGGATATAGTGATGCAGAAAGCCTCTGGGAAGGAAAGCTTGGACAAGTTCAAGTACCAGTTTCAAGACAACATGAAGCCATCCAAAGGCACCGTTTCATGGCCCGAACCTGCACCACTTACCTTCCCATCAATCGACGAAATCCACAAAGGTAAAGAAAGCGAAGCGAAAAAGAAGAAAAGACTCGACAATGCAGAGAAATGGCTCGACGAGTACATAGATAGGCGTGGGCAGGCTAAATGGATCAGGAAGAATCCAGATCACTCAGTGGCCAACATGCTACCCAAGCCCCAGTTTCGGTCGCGGTATGCCGATCCGAATCATCCAGCTTCTAGTGGTGATATTGTGGCCTTGCTCACTGGTGGTCGTTGGAAGTATGGACGTGCGAAGCCTGCTGAGTTTGAGAGCAGTAGCAGCAAGGCAGACTCTGATCGAGATTCAGACGATGAGAAAGAAGAGAAGAAGAAAGGGGACAAGGAGGCGAATGCTACTAAGGAAAAGGGCCAGAATTCATCCGAAGACCAAGACAAAAAGAGTTCTTCCGGTGGATGGGGACAGCTATTTCAGAGCGTAAGGTGTCGCGACCACCCTCTTTGGGGGACATGCTGACAAGAATCACAGAATGTTCTATACCTCGTGATTATGAATCTTCCTCACAGGGAGGAGCCTGCGGGAGTTGACAGTGGCGTACTCGCAGAACTCCCATCTTGAGATAGAAAGTTGAGGGGGAGGGGTGGGATTGGTAGTCAAGATGCCCTCAGGCCATTGTTGCAGAAGGTGTTGTGACCTATGGAGTGGTATTTTTTTTTTACCTTTTGGCAATTGCATCTAATACCATTTGAGCAAACATATTTCAACAGCTTCTGTTTGTAGCCTTCAAATTCATTCAATACATCCTCATCTTCACCAGCTCAGTTCAGTTCAACCCACGAAACACCTGCCCCTTCTGTCAAAACGAAACCAGGTGACCAAAAACAATGGTGACGTATCACTATAAAGACGTGCCTCGGCACACTTCTCTTCTCGTCGACCTAAACAAGGGAGACTGCAGGCAAAACGCCGAGGTCATGGTTGATTTTGCGGGGTTAGACGTGCCCAGAATGGCATTGATGATCTTACCCCACACGCACACTCTGTCTGTCTGGCTTTTTCCGATATCAGGTTCCATGTTGCGCTAGCTGACGAAGGGTTTGTTTTGGTATAAAGGCTGGAGAACAGTCTTGACCTGTTGGTAGATGTATTCTGTCTCTTTCTTTTCTCATCTCATCTTGAAACGTCTTACACGTACCTTGCCGAGTATCCGTGTCTCGAATTTTGTGGTCCACTGAGTTTAGTTGGCTTAGCTCCCCCCAACAAAACCTCCACTGAAGCCCTACAAGCTAAAGCAACTCCCTCCTCACAAACACCATGACGCTGAGATCACGCTGGTCCGAACCAATCCCCGACTGCTCTCTGCAACAATGGATCTTTGGCTCAGCTTCTGGTCCTATGGACGATTCTGAAAAGCCCATCTTCATTGATGCTGATCGACCAGAGACTCATTTCCTCAGCAAGACTCGGTTTCGTCTTCTGGCAAAGCAGATTGCGCTTGGTCTTATCGATGCGGGTCTGCGCGAGGGAGATAGAGTGCTCATGTTCTCTTCCAACAATATTTACTTCCCAAGCGTGTTTCTCGGAATCTTGATGAGCGGGGGAATATTCACTGGCGCAAACCCTGGCTTCACCTCGCGAGAGCTCGCCTACCAGCTCAAAGACTCAGGCAGTACCTTTCTATTCGCGGTATCGTCTCAGCTTGAGACTGCACTTGAAGCCGCCAAGGTCGCTGGCCTCCCGTTCGAGAGGGTCTTTGCCTTGGATCCCTCAGTGCTGCCGCCATTTGATCAATCGGCTCCCACCCAAGGTACACAGGTGAACGGTGTCCAGTCTTGGACCAACCTTTTGCTCGGCAACGAAGAGCGAGCAAAGACGTGGGAATGGAAGGAGCCGAGCAAACCAGATACAACCGTCTGTTGTCTCAACTACAGCAGTGGCACAACAGGAGTCCCCAAAGGCGTCGAGATCACCCACAGAGCCTACGTCGCCAATGGCACTGGCGTCATTGAACTCGCAAACAAAGACCCCGATGAAGCCGAGTTCCGAAAGAGATCTCGTTTGCTTGCTTTCCTCCCCATTTACCATGCCTATGGACAGACATACTTTGTCTCCATCTACCCCCGCATCGGTGTGCCCGTCTACGTTATGCCGGCTTTCAACTTTGAGAAGATGCTGCAGCACGTGCAGCGTTTCCGCATCTCGACCCTCATGTGTGTTCCGCCTATTCTTGTTTATCTCTCAAAACACCCAATCGTCAAGAATTATGACCTCAGCAGTGTCGAGCGTGTCAATTCTGGCGCTGCACCACTCAGTCACGAGGTGGCCAAGGCAATTGAGGGGTTGTGGCCAGATGGAAATGTTATCGTGAAGCAGGGCTGGGGCATGACAGAGGTTACATGCACTTGCATGACATGGGATCCTCGTGTCGAGTGCACTATTGCTGCAGTGGGTGAGCTTTCGCCCAACTGTTCAGCGAGGCTTATGAAATTGGATGGAAAGACTGTGATAGAGCAGCCAAACGAACGGGGCGAGCTATGGGTTACAGGTCCAACTCTGATGAAGGGGTACTGGAAAAATCCTACTGCGACAGCTGATACCATTGCTGTTGACCCAGACGGAACACGATGGCTCAAGACTGGCGATATCGCTTACGTCGAGTCCTACGAGCCAGGAGCGATTTTTCACATTGTCGACAGGATCAAGGAGCTCATCAAGGTCAAGGGAAACCAAGTCGCACCGGCCGAGTTGGAGGCTGTCCTCCTCGACCATCCCGAGATAGCAGACGCTGCAGTCATCGGTGTCCCAGCTAATGGAGACGAAGTCCCAAGAGCTTACGTTATCAAGGCTGAGGGCTCACAACTCACTGAGAAGGAGGTGGTGGATTGGATGGAGAAGAGGGTTGCCAAGCACAAGCGCCTTAGGGGCGGAGTTAGGTTTGTCGATGCGATTCCAAAGAACCCAGTAAGTAAAACCACGACATGTATAGATACGTGACTAATTTTTTATAGTCTGGAAAGATTCTCAGGAGAGCTCTCCGCGACATGGCCAAGGCTGAATTTAGCATTGATCTTTCCCGGTCGAAGCTTTAGATGTGGATTGCTGCGTTTGCACTTGGACGGCAAAGGCTAGAACCCATTATTAGACGGGATGACTGCGAGCAATTATATATCTAGATACGAACATGAACATGCCTCTGGGCGTTTCCACTACTCAGAGCCACATGATGTTTCTTGACCCTCCTCAGACTCCTTCAGGTTGTATAAGAGTGATGAGCAACACTCGATAAATTCTCATCGGCATGGACTTGTCTGCCAAGTGTCAAGCCACCTCCGTCGCTCAGCCCTACCGTCCCATAGCCACATCCCATAGCCCCATTCCATGCTGACACGCAGCGGCGGTCTTCCTATTGGTAGAGTACCTTCTTTTGCAAGACATCTTGGCGATGACTAACGGGTCTAAGCCACGCAGCTGAAATGATAAAGCAGGCTTTCATTTCACGACCTGGCTTTTTACTCTTTGTCTTTGTCTCATCACTCGCATCACATAGCAAAAATCATGTCACGCTTCATCAGACGCATAATAAATCGCCGCTCTGCTGAGCACCTGGATCACGACGTCGACGATACACCAGAAGATCCAGAGGAGAGAGTCACCATCAGAAACATGCGACGCATCGAAAAGCCGAAAAGCATGCCCTGGAAAGCCCGCCTCTCTGGCTCCGACATGACCAAGCTCCTCAAAGGTTTTCAACCATCCGAAATGGAACAGAAATGGGTCATTGCCGCCAGTGGACCAGACAACAAAGGCATAATCGACCTTCATCTTTGCAGAAGCTGGACCAGCTACGAGATTTACACCGTCAGAGTGCGCGTCTTGGCTGGTGAGGATAGCAAACCTAGTGATGCTGAGAAGAATGGTGGTGAAGTTTTTGAGATTGTGTATGAGACGAGCAATGAATTCAATAACACATGTGACTCAGAGGTTGAAGACATGGCGGTTGGGCTCTGTCGGGGATTTCTGGGTGTTGAATTGGGGAAAGGACCTGAGCGGCCGAAGTCTCCAGTGAGACACCACCGGCGCTGAACGATAGATACTGAAGGACCGTGCATTTGTCAAGGATGTGTAATATCCAGTTTACGTTGAATGATAGTGTGTTTTGATCTGTCCGTTACAGCTTGAGAACCATCAACTGCCATAGACGGACCAGATGGCTCGTTGACATATTCTTGAGAATCTCCAGAAACTAGATAATCGTTACGCTGAAACCATTCAGGACCCTAGTACCAGTCCATGAGAGTATGCTTGTCAGAATAATACTTGGTGAATGCGTCCTCTTCCTTCTTGCACTTTGGACAGATCCACCGTGTGTACCTATTACAGTCACACAGCTCATTGAGAAACTTGCCGACTAACTCTCGCTGTGTCACAGCGTAGGTTGGACAAAGGCAATCTATGTTATCAAGCTCGCAGATGGTGTGTACATGCGGATGGTTGTGGGGCGAGTAGAGGGATGAAGAATCGTGGCGGGACCGATCTGACAGGTCTGACAGGTGGATGTTCAGCTCCAGACTAGAAGCAGTTAATCCTCAATCAGGCAGTGCCAAGACCCGGAACGACAAGTAGATAGCAAATGACAAACCGGGAATGGAGACAATCTTCACAACATTGCCAAACCGATAGCTGAAATGGAGGATAACGCTGGTGGTTGACATTGCAACAGACTGCGTCTGGAGAAGCCGAGAGTCTCTCAACGGTTATCACGAAGTGGAGGGACGAGTTACCTTATTGATCTATTGGAGACAAGACTACGTAGGTCTCATTCGGTCTTCTAACTAAAAGAAAAGGGCAAGCAGGGCTACGCGCTCTAAACGCCAACGGAAAGCACTTCTCCCTCCTGAGTAGATGATATAAATTTAAAATATGATACTTCAAGATTAGCGAGATGCTCTATAATTAGAAACCAGTTCCAATCATTCAATGGGGAATAGCAGTACTTCTAGCAGTCACCAGCTCTCCAATTGTCGAAATAGGCACACCCCCCATGATATCAAAGACAGCCACTGGCGCACCAAAATCGCGTCGAATCCAGTTACGAAGCTCTACCGCCATCAAGGAATCAACACCATAGCTCGATAGAGGCTTTGAGAGCTCCACATCCTCGGGCGAGATAGACATGGCATGCGCTAGCTTGGCAACCAGAGAGTTGATGACGACCTGGGCCTTCTCTTCTGGTTCAACAGCAGCACGGAACAGCGCCGCTGGGTCCACTGCCGGTCCTGCACTGGAGATGACCTCGGTGCCCAAGATTCGGGAGAAACCAGAAAAGAATGGCCGCTCTAATAGAGCCGGAGGTTTCTGTCCTTTGGCGAGGAAGTCGGCTGGCGTTCGTAGGCCCACGAGTATCTGGCTTTGCTCCGCGCTTGCTTCTGAACTGGTCGGATCACAACACAATGTCAGGAGAGCCATCAACTCGTTGCCATGGATCTGCTGCATGTCGTCCGTGGCGACTCGCTGACGTTGAAAGGCGGCTGTCTCGGCGACAATGCCGATGTCACGCATCCAGCCAAGATCAAGGGATACAGCTTTCTGGCCATGCTCGACACGGTAGCGTGCCAGAGAATCCTGAAATGTACAGCCCGCAGCGTATTGCGAGGTTGCGGCTTGCCCTATTTGCCCGGCTAGAGACGACAGCAAGATAAAGAAGTCGAGATCTTTGGGTAAGAGATGGTGCAAGTTCCATGCCGTGTCCACCTTGGCCCTGACGGCTAGATTCCACTGCGTCAACGTCATATTCTCAAACATGGAATCCTGAAGAACCAAGGCTGCGTTGATGCAACCCTTGATAGGGGGCATTGTGCGTGCACACTCATCAAGTACGCTTGACAGTGCCAGCTCCGAGGCCACATCACACTTTGGCGCGATAACGCAAACACCCTGAGATTCCAATTGAGCAATGACGCCGACTGCTTCTGGGGATGAAGCTCCAGATCTGGATGGCACGATGAGATACTTGGCGCCGCGTGTTGCCATCCATTTCATAATGGCACGACCGATGCCTCCAGACCCCCCGGCGATGAGGTACGATGCGTTACTGTCAAACCTCCACGGTCGTCGGTCTAGCAGGTATTTCTGAGTGATTCAAATGTTAGTCTAGAATAAACAAGGATAAGAGATAGTACTCACGGGGACAATGTCGTCTGGACCAGGCTCAATCACAATGCGGCCGATATTCTTGCCGTTCTGGAGTGTCCGGAAAGCCTGTTCGACCTGGCTGGCTGGAAAGGAGCGCACCGGTGCTGGCGTGGCACCAGTGTTCTGCGTAAACTGCATGACCTTTTGCAGTAGCTCAGCAGTGACCTGGGGATCCTCGATGAGGATCTCGCGTAGGTCCACGGCGGAGAAGCTGACGTTTCTCGCGAAGCAGGACATGGGAAGCCCCGAGTTGGCAATGATATCTGCCTTTCCGATCTCTACAAAGCGTCCGCGACGGGAAATGCAACCCCAAGAGGCCTGGAGGGCATCTCCAGAGAGAGAATTGAGTACAACATCAACGCCACGCCCCTTGGTGACGCGCATGACTCCCTGAGCAAACGACGTGTTGCGACTGTGGAAGATATTGTCCTCGGGAATACCTAGGACGTCCACCAAGAAGCGCTTCTTCTCCTCGCTGCCAACTGTCGCATAAATAAACGCCCCTCGCATCTTGGCAACAGCAATGGCCATCTGGCCTGTGGCGCCCGCAGCTGAGTGGATGAGGACAGACTCTCCCTTTGCAACTCGTGCAACGTCCACAAGCGCGTGATACGCCGTCATGCCAGGCACGATAACTGCGGCAGCGGCAGCGAAGGACATTTCATCTCTAGGTATCTTGATTACCGATGTTGCAGGTGCACGCGGGTTTCGACGCATGCAGCCAGGGGATGCCATACAGACCCGGTCACCCAGCTGGAACTTGTGGTTGCAGCCACTGCCCAGTCTGGTGACAATACCGGCGCAGTCGACTCCAAATGTCCTTTCCTCTAGACGACCTAGAGCCTGCAAGACGTCACGGAAGTTCACGCCCCAGGCCTTGGCTTCGATCTCGACCTCGTCAGCTGCCAACTCCGTGTCGTGTTCCATATCCTCGGTGAAGCACAACGAGTCCAGCGTCCCAACCGTCTTGATTGAGAGACACAACGGGGGGCCTCCTGACCAGGTACCTTGGTGGGAGTGTGGGGAGAGAAGGGAATTCAGCGCATCGTTGCCATCAACGTCTTCTGCAGCCCTGCAGGTCTCAAGAAGGCCCTGTCTAACCACGTACTCTAACTCCTCAGAAGATGGGTCAAGGAACGAGTTTAGGAGGACCTTCATAACATGCTGTGCGGAGGCAGCTGCTGTCGCATCCCTTGTCTCGATGGCAAGCGTGACGATCTGGCTTTCGGCTACCTCGAGTCGCAGCGACCGAAAGAAGCCTTGGGCTAGGCTATAGAAGGGTAATTGCGTGTCGTCGTCAATGCTCGAACCACTCACCCAGAGCAACTTTCTGGTGTGGCGCATGAGATGCTGTACCCAGACTAGTTTGCTCTCAGACATGGCATACAGGAAGGGATTGTCCAGGCTTGCTAGGCACAGAACGACATCATCTCTGGCTGGCCTGATCATCTGGAAGTGCTGCAGGGACATGATGCTGCAGGATTGTTCTCCAGACCGGGCAGTTATCAAGTTGCGAAGGTGGTTGGCCAGCTCGGCTTGTCGTTCTGATGCCTCTTCGACAACTAACAAAACTTTGTAGCTCACATCCACATGAGCTGTTTCTGCTTCCACAGCAGTTGACACGATAATGCTGCAAATATGATACCCTTGCCCCTCGTAATCCTTGAGCACGAGGTCGTTGCCCGAGTATCCGCTCGCTTGCAAGCAGGTGTCCCACTGACTCTCATTCAGAAGGGGTGACATCTTGCGCCATTCTTCACGCGCGAGCCACCACCCGGGGACAAGGCCGAACGAGAAGTTGACGACAACGTCTTCCGGCGCGACCACCTCAAGGATCAGTGCCCGCCCTCCAGCTTTAAGCGCAGTCCGCAAGTTCTTCATTGTTCCCACGAGATCAGTCGTGGCATGCAAGACGCTTCCGGCAACAACTAGATCATATGAACCGACCTCGAAGCCCTGGCTCTCAAGCGTGCGTTCCAGGTCCAGAGTCTTGAAGCTTATGCGGCCTTCAAGCGCCCTCCATCGTTCACGTGCCCGTTGGAAGAACATGGGAGAGATATCAGTGTATGTGTATTCCGCCAGCTTCAGGCCTCCGCTCTCCTTCTCGAGTGATTGCAACGCCGTCAATACGTGCCCTGTGAAGCCGCCAGTCCCGGCACCAACCTCCAGAATGCGCAGGCCAGGGTTTTCGTGCGAGGCCAGGTCGAGAAAGTTGCGCAGCCGCTCGTCGCAGATCTGGTCGAACATGTCTGCGTAGAACACGTCGGCCAGATCCGAATCAAAGATGACCTCCAGAGGATCCTTGGCACCGAGCAAGATGTTCTTCAGCTCGCGAACCACACTAGTGTGTAGTTTCCAAGGCGGGCGTATACCCTCGATATGCTGAAGTCGCTGCTCAAGCTGCTGGTCGCTGATGGGCGCTTCAGGGTCGTCTCTCTGGCTTGGCTCGAGCGTACTGATGTGGTGTTTCACCCACGCCATGTGCCGCTCCAGCGAAACGGGCACCTTTTCACGCTCCGCGACGGTCATGTTTCGGAGAGTCCTATCAAGAGCGACATTCATGATCGACGTCAGTTCGGCGTGGTGAGCGAGCATAGTTACGTCATCTTTGACGATGCGACTCCTGACGCACGCCTGTGTGAGCTGCTGCGGATCGAGGAGGCTCAACTGCGGTTTCCACTGGGCTTTGTGGAGAAGCTTTCTTGCTGTTGTGCTGCCGTCTTCCGGTCTGGAAACAGCTACTGTGATCATATGTTGCATAGTCATCAAGACTTTCCCATCATCGCCGAGGGCGTAGATGGTACCATCCTCGCCAGCCTCTTGCTCTACGTTTGCAACGCCACAGCAGGCGAGCCTCCTGGTTTGTGGACTCTGCCATCCCGAGGCAGAGAACCAAGCGTCGACTATCTTGACGGGAACATTGGTGGCTGATGTTGAGGCACAGGCTTGGGAGCTCGCCCGCAGCATGTGGAACACGTTGTCCAAGACGGCCGGGTGCACCAGGCTAGTCGACTGGAACTGTGTCTTGGAGACGTCTATACTGGCGACGGCAGTATTCTTTCCATCCCAGTGGAGGCTCTCCAGCAGTTGAAACCAGTCTCCATATCGCAGGCCGTGCTCAGCGGCGTTGCGATAAAAGACGTGAGAATCTACGGGCCCTGTGCAAGCCTTCACCGCACGCTCATAGCGGGCTAGGACGTCTTCGTCGAGGAGTTTCTTCTCTTGTTGCACCCCAACCTGCAGAGAGTCTTCCTCGTACTGCACTTGAATGCTAGCCGAGAAACACTGGGACCATTCCTTGTTGCGGTAGCAGAAGATTCGAATGTCGGACCATGTCGAGGATTTCTCGAATGGCTTCTGCACCGGCCGAAGCTCGACTATCGTCTCTGTCCTATCCTCCCACGTCTCTCCCACAACGATGGGACTCATAAAGCGTGCTTCTTTGACAAAGTAACCTGCAATCGTTCTATTAGGAGGGACCATTTGCTGTGCCGCCTCCATTGCCATGACCAGCATGCCAGCCGCTGGGTACACAATAGTGTTGCTGATCTACACACATGGGTTAGGGGGGTAATCTGCAAAGAGGCTATAGGCAAACAAGTGCTTACATTGTGATCGGCAATCCACGGCTCCGACTCGGTGCATAGGAAGTTCCTCCACCTTGGCTCGAGGGGATTCCAGTCTGAAACCCGTTGACCCAAGGTCTCACCGGCTACAGCACCACGCAACCTGAAATCGCGGCTGATGCGTGACTCTGACCAGTATTTCTTGGAGTGGTCAAACGGATACTCGGGACAATCGACGAGGAAAGGGCCATCGACATCAAGTTGATTCACGGCGGCAATCGACACTGAATGTCCATAGGTAAACAACTGGCCGGCAAACTCCAGAGTAGTTTCGACAGCAGGCCGACCACGGTACAGGACGCTTGAGTACCGGATCTTCTTTGCACGAGGACCTGCAGCGGCTAACGAGTCTGCGATGGGACGACGAAGAGCAGCAGTAGGCCCAATCTCGACGAGATCCGTGATGTTGCCTACGAATGCAGCTTTCCACGTCGAGGACTGCTGTGATAAGGCGCCGACAGCATCGACAAAGCGAACTGGAGACACCATGTTATCCACCCAGTACTGAGCCGTAGCCAGCACGGCACGTGGAACACTATCGCCAGTCACAGTGGAAATCATGGAACCTGCCGAGGACGTCGTGGCGGGTTCGAGGTGTCCCATCTGCTGCTTGTAATCGTCGGCAATGGCGAGCATGGCAGGCGAATGATATGCTACGCCTGTCTTCAGCTTCCGGGCAAATATGGCGTCTTTGTCTGCCTGCTCCTTTACTGCATCGATGGCACTCTCCGGGCCCGATAGGGTGCAGTTCAACGGGCTGTTGATGCAAGCAACACAGACGTCCGTGATACCTAGCTTATCAAGATAGGCTGAGACATGATCCTCGGCGAGATTTATCGAGATCATGGCACCACCCCCTGTTGAGTTGGTGGCTCGAAGCTTGCCAGCGAATTGGCCGCGGAAGTAGGAGACCTTGCAAGCTGACTCCAGCGACAGGGCCCCGATGGCATAAGCAGCAGCAATCTCGCCCGAAGAATGCCCAATGACTGCCTTGGGCAAGATATTGAAGCTCCTCAGGAGCTCGACCAGAGCCAGTTGTATGGCTGTAGATAGCGGCTGGCTGTACTCTGGGTAATTTATGTTTTCGACGTTGTGCAATTCGTCAAGCAGCTGCCATTCACACCCAAGGCCATTGTATACTTTGCTGATCCGTTCCAGGGTGTCGGCGAAGATGGGATATTGGTGGACAAGATCCCAGCCCATACCGGCGTACTGTGCTCCTTGACCCGTGAAAACAAAGGCCAGACCAGCCTCTCCTGAACTGCGCACTGGCTTGGCCGCGGCGATGCTGATATTGTCGTTCGGTCCATCGGTGACGATGGCCGCTGTGCGCCAGAGCATGCGGCTTCGTCGAGCAGCCAGTGTGTACGCAAACTGGTCGAGTCTGATGGGGTCACCCGCAACTTGGTTGTTGAAGAACGCTTGTTGTCTCTCGACCATGCGCTTGACTGCCTTCTCGTCTGCGGCAGACCATACAAGAAGTCGAGACTTGGCTTGACCATAACCGCGATAATTGATGCCGTCGAGAGGTCCATTGGATATCTCGCTGCGGTAATTGACTGTGCCGTTCGTTGTGCTACCAGCTCCGTTGATTGGTCGGTTGGAAATAACCCCTTTGGTTGTTGTCCCATTAGTCCCGGCGCCGTTCATAGAAGTGGTCTCATTCAACGCAGGGCCTGCCGTTGCCACTGTGCAATGATTGCCGGTGATGCCGCGTTCCTGCAAGTAGTGATACGCGTCATCCAGCACAACGTGGGTGTTGGTGCCTCCAAACCCAAACGAATTCACAGATATCCGTCGGAGTTCGTCGCTTGGCCAGACAGTTTCCTGGATCGGGATCTTCATGTTACGGCCCCTGTTAGCTCTCCGTTTTCTTATCCGGGGCAGGATCGCGTGATTAGGACATACAGCAGTATGGTAGAACTCGAGATCAATGTCTGGGTTGATCTTTTCAAAGAGCGCATGAGGCGGAATGAGGCCTTTTTCAAGGGACACTGCAATGCACCAACTTGTTCAGCAGACGAGGCTGATTCAAGACGCAGGATATTCTTACCAATAGACTTGATGACACCAGCTAGCCCGCTACTTCCTTCGAGATGCCCGATATTACTCTTGACTGAGCCTCTTTGAAACTTGGATTAGCAATCTAGATACGTGGGTTGTGTGTGTGTTTGTTTATATATAGTAGTGACATGTCACTTACACGTAAAGTGGTGCCGAAGCGGATCGAGAGCTTCGGAAGACTCTTCCTATTGCTTTCATTTCGATTGGATCGCCAACAGGCGTCCCAGTACCTATATTACATGGTCATTTGTATGCAATTCGGATGAGTAGAGGGCAAGCGAACATTATAGCATACCATGAGCTTCGACATATCGTGTCTTGTCAAAAGAGAGATTGGCCTTCTTGTACACATGGCGTATCAACTCCTCCTGTGCTCTAGGGTTAGGTTGCGTCAATGACGGTGTTTGGCCGTCCTGATTTGAGCCAGTAGCTCGGATGACAGACCGAATCATGTCGTTGTCTCGTACGGCAGCAGAAAGTGGTTTCAGAAGAATAGCAATGAAACCTTCTCCTCGTGCATAGCCGTTTGCGCGGTGATCGAAAGCCCAACACTTGCTATCTGGAGACAAGAAGCCAAGATTTGATAGGAAGTGGGTGAAGGTAGGGGTTAGAATCAAGCTGGATCCAGTGACAAGTGCCTTTGTGCCGTACCTAATTAGCTACCAGGTGTTATACGAGGAGAGTTCAACACGCACAGCCGATGATTCGCCAGCGCGCAAAGATTGGCATGCCATGTCCACCGCAAACAGACTGCTGGAACAAGCAGTATCAATATGGACACTTGGTCCCCTGAGGTCAAAGTACCAGCTGACGCGGTTCGAAATGAGCGACGGCGCAGTACCGGTGGCCGCTGTCCTTTCGACGTTTTCGGGGTCCTGTGAGAGCATCCTGGCCCAGTCGTCCGTAAAAGACGCAGAGAAGACGCCAGTCCTTGAGCCCTTGAGCTTCTCGGCGGGAATGCCAGCTAAAGGTAACAAAGAAAATGACCTGTTAAAAATTGTGGACAATACTGTGTGGTCATTATGGTTCTCGCCAGCTCACCATTTTCGAAAGCACGGTAGGATGTTTCCAGTGTCCATCTCTGCATAGGATCGAGAGCTTTTCCATCGACAATGTCAGCACGTCGTTCTCCTTTCCAATATTGAGCCGGAGAGGAGGCACACACCAGCTGCTTCCTTTGTCGAGATGGAGAAAAAGGGGGCATCAAACGCGGCTGGGTCATCGTTGATAAAGTGTCCGCCATGGCAGTCGAACTAGACTCGTTTCAAGGTTATGAGAAACAATACTCTTGGGTCGACCTCACGGAGCCGCATACTGCAACGCACCTTGTTTCGTGTACCAGACACGAACGATTCAGCGTTGATGCGGGACTCGGGCCAGCGAGTCATCAAATTTTGGCGGTTCTGTAGAACATGCCAGAAACTGTCAACGTCGTCAACGTTCTGGGGGAGCTTGAACGAGAATCCCACCACGGCAATGTCATTTCCGTGGTTGGACTGATCTGCTGTTGAATCCATGGTGTCGGTAGCTTAGTAGAGGTGTTAAGAGGGGGGGATATGATGGAGGCGTCTGCATGCGATGCCTGTCTGGGTTTCACGGCCCTTTCGTATCCAGTAAAGATCGTTATAATTCATCTCTCATTGACGGGGCAAGACAAGTCTTAAATTCCCAGCACTCTGTCTAAAGCACCGCCCTTTCCTTACCGACACTGTCGAGCAGTACCAGAATTCTAGCGTCCATGCTGCTTTGGGCTAACCATTCGATCCACCTAGTCGCCCCGAGGGGGTAGGTATTAGTCCACTGTATCCCTGCAACAGCGGTGATTCATCCAAGGCCTGGGAATTTTTGATTAATGGAGAATTGGGAGAGGAAGCATGTATGGTGAGGTTCGAAGATAGCGTAAAGTCTGCAACAGTCCACCTGATGTGGTATTAAGTGGATAACGATGATGGCCAGGGGCCAGCGTTTCAAACCTTATGTAAACAATTGTAACCCACTTGAGAGATATGCTAGACCTTGCTTCCCAGGTTTGTTCCTACTCCTCATGTACGTCTGCGGTCAGTTGGTTCTGCGGGTTGGCGTAGCAAGGGTCCTTGCCTTGGCGAACTGATCGAGAGATTAACCGTAGAGGTAGCCGCAGGGGGCACTTACAGGCATGTGCACAGGGAGTACCCGTACCGTGCCGCCCTTAACACACTCAGTTTGCACACTAGCAGTCTTGCCGGCGGTGAAGCGTACCATTGCATACATCATATCATGTCATGTTCATTCAGGTCTGATGATTGGACAGTATCTAGGGATAAAAGCAATCGGCCCCTCATCACTCTTCCCCCGTCAGTTCATGATCGCTTCTCTGCCCAGCCCGGACATCAGTCACTGGCCCTCTCAATGGTGCGATTAATGGCCCGCAGAGCTCCTCTCAGCTCTTGGTAATCCCTTGGCCCCGGTACTTGATGCCCATGATCATGCACGAACACCTCGGTATTGTCGCAAAGCCGCGCCAGGGAGCTATGCACATGCTCCGGAAGTATCCATCCGCATTCGGCCCAGAGTCCGCTCAGGGGCGACTGGACATGTTGAGCAGTGCCAATCTCGTGCGAGTAGACGTGAGCTGTAGGGATATGGATTGAGATTCCATCCTTTTCCGGATCCAAACTTCGAACATGGCCCTGCCGGAGCTCGTCTGGGTCCAGCGGAGGTGCTGCGCTGAAGAGAATGCCACACTTGAAACTGGCATATGGCCGTCGGGCGTCCTCGAGAAGAAGGGTGGCAGCGACTATTCCTCCTTCAGAAAATCCCATGATGCCATCGAATGGTCCCTGGCTTTGCACCACACCAATGAGTCCGTCCAGCAGGTCTTGATACTGGCTCACCTCCGAGAGCTCTCCCAGGTAGCCGTACTTGATATCGTCGGCGACTTCGCAAGCCGTTGCATCTGCCGAAAGTGAGTGGAGTATCTCGGCTACCGTTGTCGGCTTACCGTAGTCGCTTGGATACCGATGCATTGGTATGCTGCCGTTGATGAACACGAACTCATGTTCGGCGAGTTCCTTGCGTATGCTTGCTGCCAGAGTCAGGGTAGTATTAGTTGGCTCTGTTGTTTCATCGTAGGGTGATCAGTGTAGGGTTTATGGGGAAATCATGCAAGGTAGTTTGCAATTTCTTCAAGACCGCCATCCGCTTACTCACCCGTTTGCATCTCAAACATCTTGTGAACGCCTTGGATTAGTTTGGTTGCCTTTCTTTTGCCCGATATGCCCAGGGATGAGGTTAACACGGTACCTGTGCACATGTCGCCCTTCCATGCAAGCAGAGGAAGCGCATATTTGTGTGTTTGTGTCGGGGACCCGGTTCCGTGGTGTTGGTTGTGCTGCGTTGCGTCTCCTTGGAACCCCTGAAAATTCCTTGTAGAATGGAAAGCACAACTCCTTATATGCATTAGAGAGGCGCAGACTCTTGACTTGCAACCTAGAAAAAGACGATGTTACGCTTCCCGACCAAAAATGAAAAGAAAATGGGCTGGAACAGGTACGCAGGTTTCGAAACCCTGCACAACGACCAACGAACGGGAGGGTCGTTGTCTTTATCACTCACTGTAAAGAAATGTGGCACCACCACGCTCCCATGTTCACATTCCAGGAAAAATCAAACTCTTCAGGCTCGGTCATGACCCACCTCTTGAACTTACTTTTGGCTACATCCCCTGCATGGTTGAACTGTTCTTTGAAACAACCCAAGGCCAACAACCGAAGCGGCCCGTCACGTAATCCGGGTACAGGGAACTAATTGGAACGTTCGGAGGAGCATCTAAACACTCCGATCAGGGGCAAACTTAATGTGTCCATCATTACGAATTAGTGGCGAGATCACGATAATATTTCCAGCATTTGAACGGGAGCGTTTTAACAACTGTTTGACCCGGAAGTTTGAGTCTTAGGCGAGCCTATCAACCTTCCCCGGTCATAACCAGGCCGCCGAGCGCAGATCACAATACGTTACATCTTTTTGCGTACCGTAACAGTTGATTTCACGGCTATTCTCTTGAAATTGAGAGGCCATCTTCACGAGTCGACCAGGTCTAGGTACCCTGACCAATATCCAGTTCCGGCACTAGATATTCTGGGCCGGCCGACTTGGGTCTCATGAGATTTTGATAAGCGATTCTCTCTTTATAAGTACAATTGCGGCCCGTATCTGGCCACCCGTTCCCATGTTCCCATTCTTAACCTTGCCTGGGGAAGCCAGCCCCCACTGAGATTATTCCAACATTTTTTTCTATCTCTAATTTTCCAAGAGCTCCGACCACCTCCGACCACCTCCCGCCAACATGGCTGCCGTCGACTTCACCAAGATGACTCCGGAAATGCTGGAGGCTGTCCTGGATGGCCCGGCCATGCCTCCACCAGAAGGTGAAGTCAGCAACTTCACCGATCCTCCGAACCAGAATGGAATGGCAGTGGCAGTCATGACTGTGTGTATTGCTGTCGTTGTGCTATGTCTAGTAACCCGAGCCTATGCTAGGCTCGTCCTCTTGAAAAGGGTACAAGCCCAGGAATATTTGATCCTGGCTGCATTTGTGAGAAGCATTTGGCACTTTCCCTTCCTTAATGGATACATTTCACTGATCACCGGCTCCAGGGGTGTTTTGTCGGTTGGTCTTACTGCACCATGAGCTTGGTACCCAGCCCCGGCTACTATGTTCACACTTGGAATGTTAAGCTTCGACAAACTGTTACGATGGGTTATGTAAGTCTGGCTTGTGAAGTCTACTGAAAGAACAAAGCTAACAACTACTCGGTAGCTTGTTCACCTTGCCGGTGTCTTCTATTCAGTCTGCCTTCCTCTTCTCAAAATATCTATCATGGTGGAATGGTTAGGGATATTCTCTACTCAAGGCACTAGGAACTGGTTCTTCTGGGTTTCTTGGGTCATGATCGGCATTCAGGTCGCCTTTGCAATCGCCGCCGTCATCGCCCTAAACTTGGCCTGCATTCCAACCAAGAAGAAGTGGGAATTCTGGCTTCCAGGAAAGTGCATCAACGCTCACGATATCGAGACTGTCTCTGCCGCTTTCCAACTGATATCGGACTGCATCGTTCTACTTCTTCCACAGAAGGTCATCTGGGATCTTTGTCTGAGCTGGAAGAAGAGGCTGGGCGTGTCCATCATCTTCTCACTCGGTATTCTGTAAGTGATATTCACGGACTTTCTAGCTCAACAGGCGACCCTAGGCTGACCAACATGAACCGCAGTGCTTGCGTCTCTGCTGCCTTCCGTCTCGCCGGCACCGTCCAATATGCCGAGGCCGTCGACGCCATTTACAATATCGGTCCCGTGTGCTTCTGGGCCTACGCTGAGATGACGTGCGGGTTCATCGTCGTCTGCGTGCCATGCGTACCCAAGATTCTCATGGAAAGCGGTGTCTGGCGCAAGATGAAGAAGGGTGTTGGCCTGAGTGTTACTGGGGTCACCTCCAAGGACCAAACCGGTGCAACCACAGGGAGGTCTCAGAACATGCGCTCCGTCGACAATTCATACACCGAGATCGACGAAACCGAGTTGAAGGACTTTCGATCCGAGTCGACAGAGCACCTCCGTTACCCACGGGCCAAGGTAGAGAATTCCATCGTACGTACTACACAGGTGACTGTCACGCAGGACTCGGATATTGCGAACGGTAACGAGACGAGATATGGACACCAAACACAGTGGAGGTAGAGGCTTTACCGGTGCTGGGATGGCACCTCACGTTGAGGTGAGATATTGTCTCCCGTACATGGTCTGGGTGCTCACGCATGTCTCTACAGGCTTGGCTTGTGATCCGTGACTTAATTTCATTCTGTTGTAAAAGCATTGATGTACTCTTATCAGTTCCACATGGGGATGAGGTTGATCTTGATCTCTGAACGAACTTGGAAAAAACTAGAATTGAATCGCTCCATTGCTCATCCTTTCCGCAAAGTAATCATGTCTACATGCAATATCTGCTCCATGACAGCTACTCTCAGTGAATAAGAACTCTGTGGGACTTGTACAATAAAATTATTCCCATTCCACCCCCAGTAGGCTGTATTTCTCGCACCGGCGATGGAGGCGGCGAAGAAGAGGGCCTGGCTGAACTGGATCTCGTGGCGACAGTATCACATGGTGAGATAGTCTTCGGGGAGGAAGAGTCTGCAATAGCAGGATTCTCATGTGCTAGAAAAGGGACTTAATGCTACGCCGGGGAACAAGCCGGCCCCGATGTGCCCGAGGAAGATCCGGGCGACAGGAACCCGTCGTACCCCGTAGTTCTTGACGATGCCCAGCCCATCGGGGTCATGAACAAGCGACTAGGTACCTAGATCCCTGTGCCAGCCTGGCCTGTCCTTGACCAGCAGACCCCGGCCCCTGAGGGTTCGTTTGGTGTCAAGGATAACACGACACAACCCGGCCAACCTGGGACAAATGCTTCAACGTTGTGTACAGATTATGCACGAGGTACACATCTTCCGGGACATAACCCGAGTGGAGGACTCACTCACCGCTTCCCCTCATCTGCTGGACCTGGTCGATTATATGCTCCCTCTCACACATCATAAATCACTTCTGTGTCCCGAGGTTGGCCAGTTTGACCCCGCCGCACTGTTGATGTTAGTACTTTAATCAGGAGTCCCCCGCGATTCAAAAACCTGCCCGAGATAAACAGATTCGACAGTTCACCTCATCAGTAACACTACGCAGCCGTTCATCCTTCCTCACAGCCACCATGCCCAAGGTTGAAGAGTTTCAGCTTCATCCCCTAGGTTGGGAAAATGACCCAGAGGAGGAGCGCTTCAAGATCTCGACGCTCGACTACTTGTCGGCGATGACCTACAATAACTATACTCTATTCTTCAAGCTAGATGACGCGGAGAAGAGGTCAGTACTATGACATGCCTTTCCCAATGGAGTCACTGACCTTTGTTTCCTTGGCAGCAAAGTTGAAGCCGTACTGAAGGAAGGCTTGGAAAGAACACTCAGCCAGACAAGACATCTTGTTGGAATCATTGAGAAGGACGAAGATGGAAGCCACTCTTTTGTCAAGCAAAAGGACAGCACTGTCAAGTTTGTTGTCCAGCACCTTGATTCACACGAGGATGGCTTTCGGTCGTTCGCTGAGATCGAAAAGGGCCACTTCCTGTCGCCCTTGCTTGGCGATATCAACGTCTTGAGCAATGCTCCCATGACCTACGGCGAAAAGCCAGAAGCCGACCCTGACAATAGTCCCGCTGTCGCCTCATACAAAGCCAACTTCATCCCTGGCGGTCTCATCTTCAATATGCACTCGCATCACTATAGCAACGACGCCCTCGGCTATGGCAACTTTGTCCGTCAGTTGGCCGAGAACTGTTATGCTATCACCAACAAGACAGATTTCCCTTCCTTTGACCCCAAGTGTCTCGATCGCAGCCGCTTCATTGCTCCGCTTATCCCGGAGGAGTCGCGAGTCAGCGCACCCCCCCGGGCAGATCGTCACCCAGAACATAAGGACTCACAGGCGCTGATCTTTCACTTGCCCAAGAGTAAAGCTGCTGAGCTGAAGAAGGCAGCTTCTCCCGTCGATGGCTCTTGGATCTCTACCTATGATGCTTTCACCGCTCTTATGTGGCGTGTTTTCTCTAGAATTCGTGCCCCTGTCTACAATCCAGACCCAGCCTCCAAGCCGCTCTGGGCCGAGGGTGTCAACATAACAAAGCGCCTCAGCGGTCCTGCGATGCCTGCCCGCATGCAAGGCAACCTTTTCTTCGCTCCGATGTCTACCATGTCCACCATACCGCAGTTGACGTCAGCCGAGATCATCTCAGAAGCACCACTCTCCAAGCTTGCAAGCTACACGCGCCAGATGACCAACAGCGTCAATGACGAGTTGCTGGCCGGGGTGATGCAGATGCTTGCACCAATCCGAAACAAGCCAGATCTGTCCGTTCGCGTTAATTCCTTCCCGCCTATGACTCTAGTTGTCACCGACTGGCGGGATGCTGATGTCTGTAACGCCGACTTTGGCTTCGCTAAGCCAACCGCGTTCCGCCACTTATTTGGCAAGGAATTGTCAGAGAATATTGTCATGGTATACGCGCCACGCAATGGGCCAGCTGGTGATGATGAAGGGATAGAGGTGCAGTTTGCATTTGAGAAAGAACTGACAGAGCAGCTTATAAATGACGAAGAATGGAGCAAGTACTTTGAATTTAGAGGTGTTGATTCAGAGTGACCTAGGTAGACTTTTTAATATATAAAAAGCTCTAAAGCGAAATCTACGTAGTTAATACTTAGTTAGCTTTCAATCACAGAAGAAAAGTCACTTAATCAATAATGCGCAGGTGCAAGCATAGTTATATTGCGAACTCGACTAGTCCCCGACCCGATAACCAACCACCAAACCTAGACTACCAAACAAGAAGGATAAGTAAGGAGTGTGGTTACATCAAAATCACCAAAAGAAATTTTTGAAAGAAAACCCAAATGATTGGCCCACCTTGTTGAGTCGACTGAAGACAACCAAGTGGACTTTTTGGGTCAAATCACAACCAACTGCCTCGTTCCAGGGTCGGAAATACCAGTTGCAGTACGTTCGTTTAGTCGGCAATACCGATCCAGGCGAAGCAGTGCTTGAAAGCGCGGGCCTCGAGGGCGAAGAGACCACCGTGGTCGAGCATGGCAGCGGGGTGCCACTGGTCAGGGGTCAGACGCTCAAGGAGGTCGGGATAGCTGTTGAGGCCGAGGGGCTCAGTCACTCCCCATGGGTTGCGGAGGACGATGTACTGCTTGTCTCCCTTGAAGGTGTAGCCGAGGACAGAGTAGGCGTGGTTAGCCACGATGTTGCTACCCTGGTACATGTCGCCGGTGGCGTAGGTCCAGGCGGTCATGGGGTTGATGGTCTTGAAGTTGACGCAGTTCTGGCGGACAAGGCCAAGGAGGCTGCAGGCAGAGTGCTTCTCAGTCTGGAAGTAGTGGGGGTCCTGGCCGTTGATCTGGGCCATGGCCTTGACGGGGTCACCACAGTGAGTCTTGGTGATATCGGGGTGCTCAGTGTTGCTGCCAGTGATCCACTTGGCAAAGGCCTTCTCGTACAGGGAAGGCCAGATGTCGGCACCGTCGCTGGAGCGGCAGTAGATGGGCTCGTTGTTGGAGTTGTTGATGGGGATCTCGTAGTTGACCTCAACAGTCTCCGTCTTGGAGTTGTTGTGTCCGCCCTTGTCGTGGAACTTGATGGCGAGCTTCCTCTTCTGATTCTGGTCGTGGTGGACCCGAGTAGCCCGGTTGATGCAAGAGGGATCAGCCCAGAAGACGGAGAAGAGAGCGGCAATCAGCCAGCTGTTGCTGGAGCAGCCCTGAGTGGGGTCGTCAAAGCCGTGCATGGCGATTCTCTCCTCGCCAAGTCGGAACATGGCGATATCACCAATGAGTCGCTTGTTGACATCCTGGAACAGGCGGTCATACATGTCACGCCAGGTGCCGTTGGGAGGGCTCCAGTGGCCGCCCTGCTTTCGGTACTCGCTGACGAGCTCGTTGATGGTCATGGTAAGGTCGCGGTTGGACACGGTCTTGCCAATGGAGTGGGCGTTGAGGACGAGATGCATCTTGCCGTTCTGCATGCGAGCCATCTTGACCTTCATCTTGGCAAAGTCCTTGAGGCCAAGGTGCTCGAGGTCATCGAGTCTCTCGACCTCGGAGAGATCAGGGGTCATGAGATCACGCTCCTTGAGGATCTTCATGTCCTTCTCGTTGAGTCGCTCAGCCTTGCGGTCCTTCTCATCGAGCTTGAGTCCGGCAAAGAGCACAGAGTTGTGCTTCATGTCAAAGAGCTCATCGTAGTCGGTCTGCAAGACATTGGACAGGATGGTGGCCGAAGTGGGCGAGTATTTGTCGATCTTGCGGCCAATGAGAGCCTCGCAGAGGGCATAAGGGTTGACAGCTCCGACGTTGATGTCCTTGGGAGGAGAGTCGGGGTGCATCTTGTTGCCACGTCGAGAAGAAGACATGGGCTTCACCTCTTCGTAGTCGGCCTGAAGGCCATCCGAGGGCTTCTCGAGCTTCTGGCCGAGAAGGGCCTCGACCAAGGTGTAGGGGTCGATGTTGAAGGTCCTGTTGTCCTGAGAACCAGAGGAAGAGGAAGAGAAACGAATGTCACCCATGTTGGCGGTAGTGAATGTTGGAAAAAAGATTTTGAGAGTAATTGTTGCAATGAATAGACAAGTAGCTGTGTCTGAGCTGTTTGTGTCCTGGAAGATTTGAGTCAACGGGAGTACCTAGATAGATATAGATATTCTTCTTGACCGACTGTCGGTAGCAAACATGAGATCCGCGTCATGGCGAGACGCCGCATTGTCAGCGATGAATCACATCTGCACCTAATACAACTCTCTCCGCAGTTGTAGTTGCCCTTGGCCGGGTTTCATCAAGTTCTCATGGCCTGATGCTGCTTTGATCTGCTTACCATCTTCACGTGTACACTGCTCTCTCAGTACAGTAGTCGGATGCATGGCTTGGGCGGCTCGCTCGGCCTTACTCACGGCTTAACGCGAGTGTACACATGCATGTCGTTGAAATGCAATGCTCGGTTCCTCCGCCATGTCAGCCTTTGCAAAGTCACTTCTCGAGAGAGTTTGCGGGGGACCTAAGATGGCGTCCCCGCACGAGTGATGGCAATCCAGCATTGGTTTCCGTTATCCCGAATGGTAGGCAAGGGTCTTCGTCAGTCATGGTCAATTGATTTCAAATGTCGGTTGTAGAAGGGCCATGTAGTGTTGAGGGGGGATACGATGATTAACGCTCCCGCTATTAAGTCAGGGCAGTGTAAGGGCGCGTTGCGGATGTAACCGGACGGGAGGCGCCATTGGAGCAGCAACCCACGATGACTTTTTTTGAAACGTTGTCTGAGGGGTATTAGACGCCACACCGTCACTGCCGGTCTAGACGCTTTGTTGACTACGTAATCTTCAATCAGAGGCTTGACGAGAGCTTTTTAGCGAGCGAGCGAGATATTGACCTCGCCGATGCCGTGTGTTCAGTTCATCTATCCATCTCAGGGATTACCCTGGCTCTTGATGGCCGCTTTGGTTTGTTATTCGACGTCACTCTTGAAAATTTGCACATTATAGTTTTGATGACCCTTTTCTCTCATTGACGGTTAACCGCGGCCTGAGGGCGGCTGTAGATCATTTCCCCAAGATGAGAATACTACGAGTTGAGTCCAAACTCAATGGCATTCATCCTCCAGGACCATGGGAGCTGGTACAGATCTGGTCCATTCTGAAGTGAGGTAGACGGTCGATTAGTCTGTACTGTGAGTTCAATCTTCTCTGACACGGCCCGAGCAAGGTGGACAACCAGGTACCTGAGCTTCCAGACTTCCCAGCCTAGAGAACTAAATTGTTACGCGGGTTAGCTAGGCGCAGGTAAGTTTCGGCAATTGACTTGCATATTTGCTTCTGATATCACGGGAAAGTCCGATGATCGGTGTTATGGCACAGAATGAAGTCAAGTTGTTGATGGGGATGAGTGTTGTTTCTGTCCAAGTGATCACAGAATCGTACCACTATGATCCTGTCCGGTAACTATCTAGCCTTCCATGTCATACTATCTAGGGAATGGAATACCTCGGTGAACTCGCTCAACACATGTTACCATATGATTCTCAATATCAAGAACTTCACGTGGAAGCGTCGAGGTGGAGCGTCGACCGTTTTCAGGGGCGGTTGTGCGGCTTGAAGTCAATTGCAAGGTCAATGAATTCCCATGTGGAACTTTATGTCAACGACCAACAGCAGTTCGGGAGATCGCCCGATGATAAGATCTTGTAGCGATACTCCCGGCCGAGATCCGACCAAGCTATGTGAGAGGGCAAAGGAAAGGAGAAGCTCCACTGCACCTCGCAATACCAAATTCCCAGACTTTTCATCACGTATACAAGTGATGAACCTCTTCAAGAATTTAATCGCCAGATAAATTGCAATAACGCCATGTTTCGGGGAAGGGGAGAGAGTCCACCGTATCTTCTGCTACGCGGCCGGACGCTCGCATGTGGGCGGTGAACTGCATTGAAGGTAGTCCTACCAATGCGCCTCCAATACTGTGATCGCGTGCGTTGCTACCAAGTCTGGGGCCCTCTGTCTCCGTGAGAATAAAAATGGCTGGACTAAACAACCTCTCGGGTCTTGTACCACCGCGTCAGCCATCCGAGCAGGGACATGCTCACCATTGGCTCTGGTATTGATCACAGCCAACCAAAGGTCCCCTTCAACTACACGTGAGGGTACTCTATTTTCGACTGCTTTGAAGCCCTCAAGCCAGTCTAATTACACGCGAGAGCCGCGCAATCGTACTCCGGTCTGCCCGTTGATGGAGCCGCAAGGATGTGCTAAATAAGAATACGATAGTCCACCCTACAGTGCCCGTTCAATGATTATCCAGATCCATCTGATTTAATTGAGCGATTAGGACAGTGTTCAATGGTCCAAGTCCAGCACTGGGCGATCGCTTGCCTGGAAATCTGTGCTTGAGTAGATACTTTGCCTGCTTCCCGTGTTGATTTCCGGTCAGCACTTGGGGTCTATACAAGCAAGACATCATCCAAAGCATGAAAAGGTTTCTATAGGACATCTTCTATGCCATTGGCATGAGATCTGAAATGGGGGTATCGCAAATAACAAGTCCAGGGTGGTGCATGCAATCGGCTCTGAAATTTAGCATTCAAGTAGAGAACATTACTCAACTTAATTGAGTCAGCTTGGTCAAGAGCTCCAAGGGGCGGTGGGGGAAGCCTCTGAGCAACCCAACGGAAACAACACAGCTATACTTAATTAAGTCAATCAATATGCCTATTCATTAATTATCCCCTTTTCTAACAATCATTCCATTTGCAGGTTGACTACTCAAGGATCGGAGCCTTAGTCATGCTCACTGACTCGCGGTTCCTCGCTAAGACCTCAACATCTCTTAAGGCGGTCAATATTTCTTTAAGCATCAAAAGAATGCAATGAGGCGTAGGCGAATATTGTAAGAAATTGGTATATCCGAGCCTTCATTTTCTGAGTAAGACAAGTCTCACTGCCTGAGAACGACATTGCATTCTTTTAATCTTCAATTCACGTTGTTTTCTTGTAAGCCTATTCTATTCAAGCAAATCAGAGGGCAGAGTCCTTAAAATCGAAGTTAACGCACGAGCTGAGCCAAGATGGGGGACAGACCAGCCAACGAGTCACAAGCAACAATCGTCATCAAGATCCCGCCCTCCTCACACGCCGACGACGAGTCCTTTGCCGCAACAGTAGCCGATATTGTCAATTCAGCCTATACAGAAGCCGAAAGGGACATCTTCTTACCTAATTACCAACGCACGTCTCCCGCCGAAGTCTCACAATTCATCCGCAACGGGCAACTTGCAGTTGCGTACCTGGATGGTTCCGGCCACCCTATTGGCTGTGTGTGCATCAAGCTGCTCGGGCCCGGCCGAGGAGAGTTTGGCATGTTGGCTTTGGATGCCAAGCATCAGGGTGGTGGGTTTGGTCGGGAGCTAGCCATGTTCGCGGAAGCTGAGTGCCGCAGGAACGGATGCACAATCATGCAATTGGAACTGCTCATGCCGAAAACCTTTCATCATGCTGGAAAGGAGAGGATGCAGGCTTGGTACCAAAGGCTGGGCTACAAGGTTGTTAAGCTTGGCAGTTTTGACCAAGACTACCCTGAACTGGCCAAGATTCTCTCGGGGCCCACGGATTACAAGATTTTCGAGAAGAAGCTCGTCCAGGCAGTTGCATAAACAGGCAATGGATGTAATTCAAGCACCCTTTCGATTTCACTGGGCGATTTGTAATCCCAGAGTTGACTCCGGTTCAACCATCTCAACACTTTGCATGATGTGACATCTCAGGGTTCGTCCGAAGGCCTCCTTGCCCCTGGCCCCTCAAAGAGCCTTTTAGGCAAGTGACATCTCAGGTAAGGATGTCGCACGGCCCCCATGGGGGTGATGTGCTTGATCTTGGCATCGCCACCAAAGCTTTCGGGACTTGACACGGTTCCGCGATGAGAGGACGTACATGATGGGGAGAGGTGGGAGAAGATACCCAGCTGTCATGGTGGTTGGAGATTTCTCCAAGAAAAGGTAGCCTGATCAATGTTACCGTGGAATTTCTAGAAAAGGAAAGCACAAGGTTGGCAGTTCGAGTCTGACAGAAAATCGTCTCTTGACAACAAAATACTCAATTGATGATGTCGTGGAACTTGTGTGTTCTGTCTCAGATCGAGGTTCATGAGTGGCTTGAATACGGGGTATTTGCCACATGGCTTCCCGTTTCCTGTCCGCCCGTGGTGGAGATGGCGGAGATGAAGCAAACCCCCGAGTCCGGCTTTCATCCATGGCAGTTCGTGGAACCATATCAAAAGTACAATTATATGCGACTGCTAAGGAGTACTTGGGCTTTTGTAGCAATTCCATATGAATGTCAGTACTCTTTAAGCGGAGCAGACAGGGATTTAGCTAAATAAACTTCAGTTTCTAACGATTCAATTAATGCCTTGAATATCAGGCAAAAGTTCCCGCACGGTCCCTCCACCTCCGCTCAACCCACAACTGTTCTGTTCTTTAGAGGCAAAAAGAGTCATGACAAGCAACCAGCAATTTCAACGGCCCCCCTTAGCCTTATCTCCTGGTTTCGTCCGGTACCGAGAATTAGAACCGAACTCCTGCAACAGTCTCATCCGGGGAACAGTTGGTCTGAGAACCGAACCGTCCGTCAATCGGAAAATCTTTGGGACCACATGCTCTCGGTTCGAGTCTCCGTCTCAACCTTTCCAAAGACGGTTTAATCAAGGGGGCGAATCGGGCTATTTAGAGTTTGGACCATGCATTGCGGCGTATTTAGTTCATTGCCAATCGTATCAGCTGGCGACGCCATGTGGCGCGCCTAGACGAATCGAGAAGCATGACATGAATCGCTTCTGTCGTTGATGTATGATTCTCCCCTATAGCGATTGCATAGTAAGTTGCTTCAAAGGCTTCTAGATCTCGCGAGACCACCCCCTCCCAAGATGACAGACACTTGAGGCACTTCGCTTGTTGATAAGGAATGAGGCGTTCCTCTTGGCACAGCGGAATCGTCGTCCCGCGAACGGACGTGGAGACAGGGGCTCAAGCGATTCAGGTTAGCGCTGGCACGTGCTGTGATGGCTGCTGGGCGTGCTGGGGAATCCCCTGCCTGTGAAAAGGGTGCGACGCCCTTGGGGAAGATTTACCCATTCGTCGTCATTGACAGCCCAGCCCAGCCCAGTCCCACGAGCGAGTTGTGAGAACAGATCGAGAGTTGAGCATCGCTCAACCTCAGGGTATTGCCTTCAGCCATGGCCTACCAACGAGAGATTGAGATGCAGGCGATGCCGCCGCCGCCCCAGAAGCCAGTAATCATGGTCGAAAACAGCTTCGCCGTCACCATTAGCGAGCCGGAGAAGCCGGTCCCAGAGCCAACGGGGGCCTGGAATCGCTTGATGCACAGCTTTGGTCCAGCTTCCAACCGCTCAGATGATGGTATGAGCCTCAGCAGCCATGGCACAGCCCATGGTCCTCATGGCCGGTTCTTCAGTCTTCGGAGGGCCAACTACAAATCTGCCAACACGCAATTGGCCCGGGAACTCAAGAATCGTCATCTGCAGATGATTGCCTTTGGTGGTTCAATTGGTATGTGGACCCTTTCAACTCAGCTCAGCTGCCTCATCCGGTGTTGGTGTCGCCTTCAATGACATCTAGTCTTCACTATTGCCGACAACTAACTCCCAATTACAGGAACCGGTCTCTTCGTCGCCTCGGGAGTAGCCCTCTATCGTGGTGGCCCGGCCTCTCTCCTGCTTGCCTTCCTCATTATGGGCGTCATGCAGTTCTTTACCATGCAGGCTCTGGGAGAACTTTCCGTGGCCTTCCCAGTTGGCGGATCTTTCGCAAACTACTCGACTCGCTTTCTGGATCCATCTTGGGGTTTTGCGATGGGTTGGAAGTGAGTGTCCCGTACCCAGGTGGCCTTCAAGTCCAAACCAGGGGCCACCTGTAATAGACGATGACCGCTGACACCATGTAAAGTTATACCCTCCAGTACCTTATTGTGTTACCGCTCGAAATCATTGCGGGCGCCTTCACTACCATGTACTGGAATCCAGAGCCCAGCAAGTCGATCTTTGTTGCCATGTTCCTCGTCTGCATCGCGGGCATCAATTTGCTTGGTGTGCGAGGATATGGCGAGGCAGAGTTCATCTTCTCCACGGTAAAGGTGATAGCCATTCTTGGATTCATGTAAGAGATCCCAACTACTCCCAGTCAGGAAGAGTACCAGTTCTAACGTGCTGCTTCAGTCTCCTCGGCATCATCATCAATGTCATGGGCCATCCTGACAGCGGCTACATCGGGTTCCAATACTGGTCAAATCCTGGAGCTTTCAACCATGGCTTCAAAGGCTTCGCCAGCGTTCTGGTCACGGCCACCTTTTCCTTTGCTGGCACTGAAATGGTTGGACTCGCCGCAGCTGAAACAGCAAACCCCCGAAAATCATTGCCGGCCGCCGTCAAGCAAGTGTTTTGGCGAATCAGTATCTTCTACATCACCTCGATACTGCTAATCGGCTTGCTGGTGCCATATAACCAACCTAGGCTACTGGGTGCTGAGTTTGGCTCCGATGCCTCGGCTAGTCCTTTTGTCATTGCCATCGAGAGTGGTGGTCAGACTGTGCTTCCGAGTGTCATGAATGGCGTCATCCTTGTAGCTCTCATCAGCGTTGGCAACACTGCCGTGTATGCCTCTTCCCGCACCCTGACTGCATTGGCAGAGCAGTCTTTGGCACCAAAGATCTTCACCTACATCGATCGTCGTGGTCGCCCGCTGGCTGCCATCATTTTTGCTTGTATCGTTGGACTACTTGCATTCCTCGCCGATACCGACATCCATACCGAAATTTTCAACTGGCTTCTTGCCATCAGCGGGCTCAGCACCCTCTTCACCTGGGCTAGCATCTGCCTCTGCCACATCCGCTTCCGAAAAGCCTGGGAACTATCTGGATACAGCCTCTCCCAGCTAGCATTTCGCTCCCAAGTCGGAGTATGGGGATCTTGGATCGCCCTTGGATCTTACGGAACAGTGCTGGTTTTGCAGTTCTGGGTTGCGGCATCCCCAATTCCGCTCCAAGACGGCGAACCCTCTACGGCAGGTAGGGTCAAGACTTTCTTCATGCAAGTTCTTACCGTGCCTATTATCCTTGCCTTTTATCTAGGCCATAAGCTTTGGTGTCGTACAAAGATTGTGCGTGACAAGGACATGGATGTTGATACGGGACGGAGGTATCTACAGACTTGGAATCAAGACGAGGCGGAAGCAAGAAAAGGCTGGCCTCTCTGGAAGCGGCTGTATAATACTATGTGTTAGACTAATTAGACGGGTCATTTGGCAAAGACCGAGTGTGTATTTAATAGACTTAATACTTAAGAAGATTGACACATAAGCTTTGGTCCTTCACTCCTCAAACATCGCCACTGTTTAGTTTCTGGTTAATGGTAAGCGAGACATGTTGATATTCAACATGGGGAGTGTATCGTGGCGAGAAGCATCTCGCCGGTAATCTATATCTCTTTGACTATGAAAGGGACCGTCCCTATTGAGTTCTGGGATCCGTGGAGAGATTGTCTAGTGAGCATCGCCACACTATCATTCCAAGTCAAACCCGAATCGTTATATCGCAGAGACAGATAAAGTTCATCCATTTATCAGCCGTAACTTGGTGGCAACTTGTGGCACCAACATGTATTATAATAGCTCACCATGTCAGACTTGAGATGTACGACGGCCTGGACGCGGATAGGTTGTCACGATTCAAGTCCCTTTGGTTTAGGCTTCTCGGCATATGTGAGGGTTATTGGAACTGTATGAAACTGGTCCAGGCATCAATCGGAATCTTGAGGTTCTATTCTCACGGCGACAAAAGGCAAGGGTTAAGGGTCGATTTGATTAATTAACTAGCGCCACCGTGCTTCTCTCAACTCCATGCTACACTATGCTAAACTGTGCTAAACTATGTCAAACTTTTCTACTAATATCGGGAGACTCTTTTCTCCAGGGGTCATTGGGTAATACAGAGCTGATAACTGAAACAGGCGAGACTTCCAAGGAAATGATTCAGACCATGCCGCCCTCCCCTCCAAGGGTCTAGGCTTGCTTGGTACCCTCTTCTCCCTTACGGCCACGTCCTTGTCTCCACTCGAACATAGTGCGCGGCTTTTCCTTGATGACTTGTCGAAGCTTATCGACGCTTCGCTCCCTCCACACCTCTGGGGAAGAACCGCTGACGGGGTGAAGAGGGAGACTGTCTTTGCTCATGAGGAAAGAGTCTGACTGGCGGGTGTCGAAGGAGGCGATGAGGTCCATATCCGCGGCGATCTGGTCGCAGTATGTCTCGAGGGGCAAGTCGTTCACGTCATGACCAAAGGGGTTTTCGATCTCTTGGCCGATAAAGAGGAGACCAAGGATGATGTAGGCGGCAGCGATGGAGGCCGGGATGGCGATCCATTCAAGCTTACCCGTAAGCTGGAACGGAAGAAGAATGACATAAATGAAGGTGATTTGGCTGATGGCGATATTGTAGGCGATCGGTAGTGGTGTGTTGAGAACCCTCTCACAGCCGGTCATGGCGTCGTTGAGCATATTCAGATGGTTGTAGGCGAGGGTCTGTTGCATGAGAACAGGCAGCTGCTTGTTGCGGACCATCGAGTCCAGAGTGACAGCAAGGTGGTTGAGGATTTCAAGAGGCAGATTTCCCTGGTGTCGTTCGGCCTTCTTAACAGCCTTTCGGGGGTTGCTGGTGGCAAAGGGAATGCCCAAGTACTCGCCAGCCGTGTGGTACATCGACTTGGACCGGCTGGCACGAGCCTGGGCTTCCGTGTCGTCGCGATTGGCGATGATGAAAGTATCAAGAGAAGAAATGTATGGTTGGATGTCGGGTTGGGTGTCGCATGGTTCGAAACGAAGGGTATGCTTCAGAGCCATTGCAAAGGCGACAACAAGGTTCATAGCCCCAATCTTCTTCAGGAGGATTTCTCGAGAGTCCTGGTCAGGAGGCTCAATGGTATGAATCCAGAAAATCCGACCGAGGGTTTGCGATGCCATGGTCAGGTTTCCCCAATAACGACGGCCCTCAGCGTAACGTTCGTATGCTGTGGACCCGCGGAAAGAGAGGCACAGACCGACGACGAAACCAAGGATAGTGAGAAGTACCGAGTTGACATTGATGGGATGAACCCTCATGGAAATGACGGTAATGAGAGTCGACCAAGCGGCGATGAGAATGAGTGGCACCATCAATTTGGGGATAATCGACCCATGGAGCTGCATGACCAACGGCCATTTTGAATGGCTTTGGAGGTTTCGAGGGCCGGTGAAGTAGCTGTCATCAGGCTCAGGAGTTCGATGAAAGATGTGCGGGTGAGTGTGGGCGCTTGGCGAAGGAGGCGATTGTGTGTTGGAGTTGGACGGGACGTTGAGACCGGGAGAGTGAAGAGGTTTCACATTTGGGGCGGCCTGAGACTTTTCTTCGGTGACCTGCACCGTTGCGGTTGCGGCGGCACTGGACGGCATCTTGCTCAACGGGTTCACGACGTCGATGAATGCGTCAGCGTCAGCGTCAGGTGGCGCGATGTCTGTGTAACTGATAAATGTCAATGTCAGTCTCTTTTCAAAGTGAAGTAGAAAAGACAAAAGAAACAGTGGAGTTCGAATTGCCTACCGAGTGTTGATGCGCGTATTGACGCGATGAGTGCATGTGAAGGAAGGAAAAAGCGGGTGAGACAAGGAAGGAAAAGCCAAGACCTTAAGAGAAAAAGCCAAGATTGAAGAGAGAGAGAGGGGAGAGGGGTCTCAGCAGGAGGAAATGAAAGGGACTTCCGAGATGGTACGGCTGACTACGCGCTAAGGCGCGCTGACACTGTAGAGTAGCGCTAGGATCTGGGAACTAGGCTTAATTTGGTGGGAAGCGTCAAAGGGCTGACGGGGAGGACAGGGAAGAGTGACATGTTTGGATGAAAGATAAGATAAAGATAAGGATAAGAGGGGACAAGCCAAATCAGGTCTAGTCAATGCAACAAGCCAGAGGTCTCCAAGAAGTCTCGGCGGCTATTTCGGGCACGTGACCACCCTTGGTTAGGTATTGCATTGAGCAACATCAGTGAGGCTATCCAAATATCCAAATCGATCTAAATTAAATCAAATAAGAGGTTTAATTTAATTTAATTAATTTGATCCGATTTGATTTCTTGACAAGCCTGCGCACTTCTGGAAACAGCCAACGATCACTAATTTTAAGAGATCCGATAACTTGCACTTATTATGCCCGTTGGCTTGTGTGGTGTAGAACCACAGGCATAGGTGATCCAAGTATCTTGAGGTTGGCACGATTTTCTAGCTACTAATTTCGCGGCGTGTCTTTCTGAGGCCTGTCATTAGAAACCGCCTTCTATGCAGCCACGGTGCACGCCCTGGTGATATTGGTGAGACTACACATTAAAAGACCCTGGCACACTGTTTAACCTACCAACGTCTCATGCTTGTCGCCGCCTTCTACAACAGTTTTATGTTCCCCCTCTTATCCAAATTCCCGGTCCAAAAGCAGCCATGAAACAAAGGCATCGATCGGACGGCCGGTTGACCCTAAGCAACATGAACACAACCCCCAGTAGGACCACCCGCTTACGGTGATGTAGCATTGGCTCGCATATGCAAAGACGGATGGTGTGGTGTGAGAAACAAATGTTCACTTCTGTCTCAAAGAAGGGAAAAAACCCCTCCGGGCTCAATTGGTCATTAGATACTCATGTAAGAATACCATTGAAATGCCAGACCACCATCCAGCCCAATCACCGCCTACATAACAACGCCATCTTCAAATGTGTCTTCGAATAAAGGGTCAGTCTTGTTGAGTCACGTCATGGCGACCATAAGCCATTTTTTACTGTTGGATGATGAGAAAAACAATAAAAGATCAGAGTCTCCCTTTTCCTTTCCCTCTCTTTTTGCTACCCTATCCTTTATTTCTCAATAATAATTCCTCTCAAGTGTTATCCTTTCTGTCTTGGTTATTCTTTTGACCCCGTCGATCCCATTTGTCGGTCAATTTACAAAAAATGGGCCTCAAGGATGTATTGGCTTGGATAGTCGGCAACAAAAAGGCGAGAAAGAAAGCCTTGGAGATGGCAACGAAGGTCAGTACGCAAGCCATGCCAATCATCAAGACTATCCAAGCAGAACATGGAATCCTCAAATTAGGCAACGCGGTCACCAATGTGAACGACTTCGTTTCTAAATCTTCCGGGTGTGTCGGACAGTGTCTAAAAATTCATCACGGAAATGCAAGTGATGGGCGAGCTCCTCTGTGACAGCATGAAAATCTTTGTGTATTTCAACATGGCCCCGACCACAATCGGAATCGGCGCAAATCTGGTTTTGACCTATCAAGGGATCCAAGCCTTACGTCTTATCGGCAAACTCTATGACATTTCAACCAGTCTTACTGCTCAGGTCGCCTTTATGGCGCAAAGAGACTTCCCACGGTACGTGCATTCGATGATCCAAGAACGACTTGGTCAGACCATCGATGATCCAGCCTGTGATCACTGGTTCTTTCTCTTTCACCCGGATAACGATTAGTATCCTGTATTCTACCATCTTCCCAAAAGAAAATCTCTGAGTCCTAGATTTTGCGTCTATACTAACCAGATGGTTACCATCTTTATTTTCATGCTAGAAGCGCGGCGACGTATTGAAGAAAAGGCATAGCGAAAAGGAAAAGACGCTCATTTCGCCATGTCAAGCTACATCTCTTGATACCGGCATATCAACCTATCCTCCTGTTTAAAGTGCTCAGAATTCCAGAAGAAATTGGAGAATTTATTATGGAATGCCGGATAAACAGCAACAGGGAGTTCGTCTGGCTCAACTTGCTAGAGGAACAGAGACACTATGTCACAGGTATTGGCAATTGGGCTCCATCGACCCTCGGGTGGTGGGACTGGATCATGTCAAAGATTGGCTTGGGTGATGAGCCGCCTAAATTGGTGGAGCCCAGAACCTTTGGGAAAAAGACAACAGTCTAACGATTCTGGGAAACATGAGTACGGAGGAGGCGATTTGGGTGATGAATTTGATGAAGAGAGTGTATCTCAAGTCGCGAAGTGATGGTTTCGGATGATGAACTGGGGTTAGATGAAAGAAATCGGTATCTTGCCACGCCGTTGCATCACTGTCAACAACGTAATCGTGGAAGGCCTCATCGTAGGAGTCATAGGGAAGCAAGGGGAAGAAGCCGTGGAAGAGAGTCAACCTACACAACACAAACTCGCATGGTCGGCAACGATCTACAAGGTCGAGTCTATCGCAGCGCTGGGCATGAAAAAGAGTTCTTTTTGCAAAGATGAATTTAGTACTTGACCATTCCGAGTTTGGGAGTTTGCATCTCCAAGTGGGAAGGCCGTGGGGTGAGTCTGCTGGGAGGCGTCGTCGATGGATGGGGGAGCTGTGGCTCGTGGTTGTGGCTGAGGTTGTGGCTGAGGTTGTGGCTCTCAAAGCTGCCTTTCAAGGGTGTTGACGGCAAGCTGTTTGCCAGTTAGATGTGAACCTCGCATATGAAAATTACCTTGGTTGGCTTTTGACAAAGGGTTCCTGTTGGCAAATTAATTCCAACCAGGGGGTTCAACTCGCTGCCATCCATCCAACAGAGGCAAATGGAGCCATGGATTAACGTTAAGCAAGCAGATTCATAACTGCTGCATAACATAACCGGCTGTGCATATTGAAAGACTCTCAGCCTTGATATTTCTCTCAACATTTCTCTCCTTGTTTTTGCTTGGCCTGGGCGTGACGCGAAACCGAAACGCGAAACTAAATTAGGAAGGCGCTGAGGCGCGGAGGCGGCGGCAGATGGGAGGCGGCAATTGGGAAAACCCCGCGGGGGCACTAAACTTTCAGGTGACCGGCTCAGCCTTAGGGGATAGCGCCGAGGCGGCAGGTTAGCTCAGGAGAGGAAGAAATAAGCAAACGCCAATATTGACCTTAGCATGAGCCCGATGCCAAGGAGGAAATTGGATGCAGCCAGCCACCACAACACCAACAACCCAATCAGGTAAAACACTGTCTCGCAAGGCGTTATGATGCAAAAGCACAACCAAACAACGCGACCAGGCTAATTGATGTTTGTCAGCGGCTGGAACCCCATAACCGCTCAGCCCTTCAGCCCGGTCCGGTCCACAACGGTGGTGTAACGCCATAGGGCATGGCCTTCTCTCGGCTCACCGTAGGCGCTCGCTCCGGCCGCTTTGTTTTTCTCGGATTCTAAGATTAGCTCGAGCTAAAGTCCAATAACCTAGGGGCCAAAGAGTCGAGACCGATGAACTTGTGAGCCGGGAACCGAAATTGTGGGCACTTGACTTGATTCCATGCGAGCGGATGGCCGAGGAGTTGCAATGAGGATATCCGGCTCGTTGATGATAAAAGGCTGACCAAGTTCTCTCCAATTCAGCTTTCTTCTTCAGACACTCCTCAGCCGTCCAGTCTCAGTCAACACACTCTCTTTCACCTTGTTTGTTTCCATACATTCGTTGTCAAACACCTGTCTCTCCTTCCAACCACTTTCATTCAATAATTGCTTCCTTTCCCAAACCGTCAACATGAAGCTGTCTGCCCTCACAATCCTTGCCATCACCACCGGCATCCTTGCTGCCCCGGTGGCTGACCCGGTTGCTGTTGCCAGCTACGGCTACGAAGCTCCCAAGAACAGCTATGGCAGCAAGGAGGTGAACTACGGCCACAAGGATGAGAAGAAGTACACCCATGTGAAGAAGCCTGAGCACCACAACTACAAGGCTCCTGAGAAGAAGCCCGCCTACAAGGCTCCCGCTAAGAAGCCTTCGTATAAGGCTCCTGAGAAGAAGCCTGCTTACAAGGCCCCGGCTAAGAAGCCCGAGTACAAGGCTCCCGTCAAGAAGCCCGCCTATAAGGCTCCTGAGAAGAAGCCCGTCTACAAGGCCCCGGCCAAGAAGCCTGCTTACAAGGCTCCTGAGAAGAAGCCTGAATACAAGGCTCCCGCCAAGAAGCNNNCCAAGAAGCCCGTCTATAAGGCCCCCGAGAAGAAGCCCGTCTACAAGGCTCCTGCTAAGAAGCCTGAGCACACCACCTACAAGGCCCCCGCCAAGAAGCCCGCCTACAAGGCTCCTGCCAAGAAGCCTTCCTACAAGGCTCCTGAGAAGAAGCCTGTCTACAAGGCCCCCGCCAAGAAGCCTGAGCACAACACCTACAAGGCTCCCGAGAAGAAGCCCACCACCTACGGCTACTAAGTCGATCTTCTCTGATGTGCGCATGTGTTGAGTGAAACTGGTCGGTAGTGTTGGACGTTTATCATTGTAATCATTAATGGATTCCCTCGGGACACCGTCTTCTGTGCTTTGTGGAGGAGGAGGAGGACCTCTTTTGGGCAAATCTGATTTGTCTTCTTGTACGCTCTTTAAAAACTGTTCAATAATATTGACATGATCTTTGGCTTACCTTCATCGTGCTGTGAAACAAGGTTTTGCTACTGACATGTGTCAACCTTGAAGAATTCCCAACCTTCCACCTCTTGGCCCTAGCTTTACTGTGCGGGTGATATGACCATGTTCTTATTCAGAGAGTCTACAGCGTCACTGAAGAAGGTTTTCTTGCAAATCCATAGAGAGGGTCTGGGTAGAACTGGTCAATGTTGACCTTAAAATGGAATTGTTATCGGCACCGTGGCGGTTGTGATGGAACTTCCTGCGTCCTACCGAAGGCGTGAAGAAATGTAGAATTCAGTTTCGCAGCCAGCACTGTATTGACATGACAAAAGAATCGCCCACATGGGGGAAGCACTGCATTCGTTTTGACCAAGGATTTAACCATACAGTTCCTTCTCACGTTGACACACAGCCGGATGACGGATTGCCCCAGGCTTGAGCTTACTAAAGTCCAAGTCAACCCCTTCTTCCACATCGGGAAATGGTCCAAGGGGAGTGATTGCCAGTGGGTTAATTTTGTAGTGGCTTTTGGTATACTGCTCTGAGATTAGCGTCTGCCAATATTGCGTGATGGGATTGTGTCTTACATTCTCCTTAATGTGCCTAAAGTCCGTCGTCTCTCTGAATCCCGGCACGTTCCAGTAGAGGTTTTTCAGCCACTCATGGACAACCGGATAGTTGGCACGGATGGTTCCCAGGTTACACTTGAAGTGTTGGACGTAGACAACATCAAATCGCACAATGGTTGTATATGCGCGGATGTCGATCTCGGTCAACTCCTTGCCAAGAACGTATGGGCCACCGTGTTGATGAATCAGACTCTCGAGCTTATTGAGAGCGGCGAAAACCGTTGGCACATTTTCATCATATGCCTCTTGTGTTGTGGCAAACCCTGCTTTGTAGACACCACTATTGAGATCTCGTTGCATCCATTCGCTCACCTCATCAATTGTCGCTCTGAGATGGTCTGGATATAGGTCAAGCTTCCGGGTCGAGTCATCCTTGGTTAAGATGGAGTCGAATGCAGTTGGCAACCATCGTAAGAGCTCTGCACTTTCGTTGTTCACGATCTGGCCTTGTTTCTTGTCCCAAAGAAGAGGCACGCTGTATCTGCCCTTGTACTCGGCATCATCTTTGAAGTAAACCTCGTGCAGGAACTTGGACTTGAAGAGCTGATCCTCAGTTGATCCCTCGTACGTGTCTTCGGGCGGGTTTGGGAATTGCCATCCGGGCCAGCCTTTTTCGTCGCCTTTCGGGTATGGTTTAACGATGGAGAGATCAATGACCGATTGTAGTCCCATGAGATGCCGAACCAGGTTGGCCCGGTGGGCAAAAGGACAAAAGAGACCAATGTAGAGGTGGTATCGCCCGAACTCTGGGGGAAACTGCCCACCTGGGCTTATAACCCCATGCCAGGAGTCTTCTGGTGAACTGTGAATTGACATTGTTGGGCCGTATGTCTGAGTGTTCTCTAGGGTGAAAGGGAATAAGGTCGCCATAACCCCGCTCGATGATGATATGGACCCCCTCGTGGCTGAGTAATTCAGCCGAAGGCTGACTC
>JABCKD010000454.1:0-18671 GCA_013186415.1 Fusarium sp. NRRL 66088
ACCTATAACTCGCGAGAGTTATTACGGTGACGAGGCATCACGCTTGCCCGGTCCCGTTCGATCTTTCTTTCAACCTCTTGTTGAGGAGCTCCTCTTTGACTGTATCTTCCTCTGTTGAAGCTGTTCTTGTTGTTTGTTACGCGTCTCTTGTGAGAAGCTTCACCACCATGACGAGCAATATCAGCTCCGCCCTTCCGGGCCACTCTGCTAATGGCTCAGGACACGGGGACTCTGAATCGACCCCGCTTCTTCCAACCGTGACGAGTCGCCTTCCTACCATCGCGCACGAAGGCGAGAGCGGCAGAAGAGGTTTCCATCCTCGTCACTTCCTAACCGTCCTCTGGAGAAGCTCATGCACGGCATCAATGCTCGTCAACTTTCTCTGGCCATTCGTCCCCATCGCCATCATCCTCCAATTCTTCCCCGGTCTTCATCTCTGGAAGTTTGCAACCGCGTACATCGCCGTTATTCCAAGCGCTAATCTTCTCGGCTTTGCGGGTCAAGAGTTTGCTCGAAAGATGCCCAAGGTTGCTGGCATTCTCATCGAGACGACTTTTGGATCCATCATTGAGATTATTCTGTTTATTGTCTTGATTGCGAAGCACGACGCGGATTCTTCGGAAGGAAATGGGGATGAGAATAATCTTATTCCCATCATTCAAGCCGCGATTCTTGGCAGCATCCTTACAAACCTCCTCCTCTGCCTTGGACTGTGCTTCTTTTTCGGTGGTCTTCGACAGGCCAGTCAAAAGTTCCATGCCATCGTCTCGGAAGTGGGAACCGGTCTGCTTCTGGTCGCCGCCTTTGGTCTTCTCATCCCCAGCGCCTTCTACTCTGCCCTCAAGTCCGAGGTGGTACCTGAAATCCCAGGTCTACACGTTCTTCACGAAAAGTTCACAGAGGGTAAACTGCAAGAGGATGTCCTCCGCATCAGCCAAGCCACCTCCATCGCTCTGATCGTGGCTTTCTTCCTCTACATCTGGTATCAGGCTAGTAGCCAGCACAGCATCTTTGACGAGGTTATCGAGATGGATGAGCATCGTGACGCAGACCGCGAGGCGGATATGGAGAAACCAAAGTTCACCATGACTGAGGCTTTGCTTGCCATTACCATCTCGCTCGTCTTTGTTACGCTTCTTTTGGCGTTTTTGGTTGAAAAGATTGAACATGTTGTTGAAAGTGGTGTTCCTGATCAGTTCCTGGGTTTGATTCTGTTGCCTCTTGTAGAGAAGGCAGCGGAACACTTGACTGCCATTGACGAGGCATGGGGTAAGTTCAAAAGGCATCTCTTGGAGTAGCAGTTTTACTGACATGCACCCCTAGATGGCGTCATCAACGTAGCTCTCTTTCATTGCATCGGACCCAGCATTCAAACAGCTCTCTTCAATGGTCCTCTGATCGTCCTCATCGCCTGGGCAATGGGTAAACCCCTTGACCTAAACTTTGAGATCTTCATGATTGTTCTGTTGGTGTTGTCTATCCTCGTGGTCGGAAACTTTCTTCGAGATGGTGAATCCAACTGGCTGGAAGGCGCTCTGCTTGTCGTATGTGTATCCCTCACCTTGATTTTTCTTGAGAATGCTGACTTTTTAGGTTATTTATGCCATTGTGGCGATTGCTAGTTATTACTATCCTAACCCCGACGTGGCCACTTCTAACGGTCTGGAGGGTGCGGAGATGGTCAATGTTAGCATGAGTGTTGATACGCTGCGTCAGCTGCAGCAGCTGATCAGCGAGAAGCTCGCGGAGTAAGGTCCGCAAGCTGGGGGCACCTTACCCAAGAGGCGGAGAAGGATCAAGTGGCAAGATTGACGAACCTGATAGCTCGTAAACTTTTCGGCGCTCTGGAAAATGTGTCGCAACTCTCAGGTTCGTCAAGGTCGAGATGGTGAGCAGTGGTAGGAAGTGCCAGTGAAGTGGTCAAGTTGAAGTTGAGGGTGTAAGATCGGGTTGTATGGAGCGAAATTGGAGGACAGATTGAGATTGGGTAGCTAGTATTGCAGTTCAAGCATTAGAATCGCTGGAGACAAGCATGACCTTGAGAGTTACCTGCAGCATCCTTGAATGGTAACTCACATGACGTGGGGGAGGTTGTATTGTTGAAGCATCTCAACAGATCCGCTATGCCAGATGCATCATCTTGGCGTTAATGCCGAATACCCCAGATTATGGTTCGGGCACACTTGAAATGGAACATACCGTAGTCGTTTCCCCCCCCCATAATCCTTCCACAGCATCCGAATGGTCATTTCAATCCATCCATACTGGTCAATCCATGATTCAACACCCAAAAAAACAAACTTGAGGTAGCGATTGCGGGTGCGGAGCCGATTCCACGGCGGAGCCGATTGAAAGAGTCGGCACTGTCTTTTGATCGGCACCGACTGCGACGCGGGCGGCCTTGGCTTATCCTGAATTGGTATGGTAGGTTTCGCTAGGGAGGTGAGCCGTGTGCCACGTGCTTGAGATTTATCTGGGGTATCTCATCATCTTTGGGGTAATGTTGGGAAGATGGATTGGACTTTGATAGACAAAAGGACGGTGAGGAGAAAAGAGAGTTTGATCTAGACGATGAATTTGCATCTTCCCTTTTGTCCGAAGGAATACGAGATGGTGTACATGTTGAGATGTGCCATATGGCAGGCAGCATTCATTGTGGGTTGGAGTAACGATCATTGCCTAGAAGCAAACATTATCCTGTCCGAAACGTCCGCCACTTAGATTACATCCATACCGGAAGGGAACCCCTGCCAACATCCGGTCTCAGGCCTGTCAAGTCCCCATCTCGCCTGAACGCAACCCCGGAGCCTGTCCCCAGCCGATCTTTCGGCACTTGCAAAAGGAGAAGAATCCTGGAGTCGGGGTTCCGGACATGTTCTTCCAGAGCTGTTGCTTGCTTGTAATTTGACAATTTGTGGGGTTGCCCTCCACAACTAATCCGGGGTAATGGAATGGCTCTCGTATTTGGCCTGTGATTGACTGTTTGTAGGAACTATATTAACTTGTTCATCCCCCCTGATGTGGGGAAGCTTGAACACGTAGCCCCCTTTGCCTCTCTTCCTCAGCGTACCACACCACTGCTCACTCCTCTGTCTCAGCATCCTATCGTCTCCTCGACTTCACGGCACAATGTCCAGCCCAAGCCCAAGCTCCAACGGAAAGCCTCACAATGAGCACCGCGATAACCTCGACAAGATCCAGACAGCTGCCAGCATACCCATCTCGCCTGAGCTGTTTGAGCAATTGTACCTGTCGCCTAAGAACAAGGTCAAGGGAGAGCTTAGGCAGAAATTTGGAAACCCGACACCAGTTGGTGAGGAATACTCGTGATTGTTCTGGGTCTTGGGGATTTTGCTGACAGGATGATAGCTTTGGGTGGTTTCCTACTATGCACTACACCTGTTTCCATGTCGCTGCTGGGGTGGCAGGGAGCTGGTGGGTTTTCTGCTGCGGCTAATGTTGGTGCTTACTTTGGTCTTGGTGGTCTCTTCCTTACTCTCGGAGGAATTGGTGAATGGATTCTCGGCAAGTTGCTTGCCTCGTACTGACGGCACACAAGCTGATATGTTTCTTTAGGCAACACTTTCCCCGCGACCGTCTTTTGCCTCTTTGGAGGCTTCTGGCTTACTTTCGGCGCAACTGTCGTCCCAGGATCTGGCGCCTACGGTTCATACTCTACTACCGGGAACGTGGCTGATGGCATGACGGAGCCTCAGTTCTACTCAACATTCTCCTTCTTCCTCGTTGCCATGGCTATACTTTGTGCAATCTTCCTAGTAGCGAGCATTCGAACCAACATCATCTTCTTCCTCATCTTCCTCTTGCTCGTTCCCTGCTGTAAGACTCACTCCTCTTCAGTGCCAACAAAAGCTAACCCATTTTCCAACAGTCAGCTGCCTTTCCGCCTCGTTCTTTGCCGTCGCCCATGGTGCTTCTGATAGCGCCCTGACCTTTCAACACGCTGGTGCTGGTCTTCTCTTGGGTGTTTCGCTTCTTGGCTGGTACATCTTCTTTGCTCTTGTGCTCTTGTCGGTCGACTTTCCCATCTGTCTCCCTCTTGGAGACCTTTCGACTGTCATTCGCGGACGTGGTGATCAAGCTAAGCAGGATGTGGATGAAGTTTAAGGAACATGGTTTAATCGCCTTGTAAAATGCTGTTGTCGTGATGGAATGTTGTGGTGGAATGAGTGGGGTTCTAGTTATGACTCGCGCGTGCCACAGCCGCTGTTAAAAGTGATGCCCAAGACCGCCTAATTAGGTAGTTACTCTAAAGTCCATGCTCGAGATGGGGAAGTTGAGATAGCTTGAAAATCTACTGGTTTCCGCACATCGATCTATTGCCTATCTGGGAAATGCCCACCGGATCTTACGTATCACGTAGCAGGGGTATCTATCCAACGAACAAACAACTGGATGAACGAACTGGTTAGGTATTGAGAGAGCGTCAATAGAATGCATTTCCGTTAAACCGAGAACCTAGACTATGCGATAAGCCTCTCCTATAGCATGTGCCGATCACCCACCCACCACCAGTTGAAGCCCTACTAGTCATGAATCCTGACGATGCCGACGTTTGCGGGGAGAGGCAATTCATGAACGCCCTTCCCCATCTTCCCCCGCAGTTGGGACACGACACTGCACTACGCTCCCTCCGGTTTAGCTACTCCCACTCTTCTCCAATGAGAACCTCAGCATATGGCAAGGCCTCACTTTTCAGCGCCAGTCCCAACGCCTTAGTGCAATGCGGGGAAGGGATTTTCGGTGGACCGGAATCGAGTATTAATAGGGGAAGAGTCCACCCAGGCCCTCGTCGCGACTCCTCTATCATGCATCGTTGAAGCCCTAGTTCCTGGCACATTTATTGTATCTACGGCACCGCTTGTTATCCGAGTTTAATTGTCTAGGGCTACTTGTTGCCATGTCGACTACCAGGGTTCGACGGCAAAATCACAGTTGTGATTTTTGCAAAAGGTCCAAAAAGCTTTGCGATGGTTATGTGCTTAACAGTGCAAAGGCTCAGACAGAGACTACTGGGGATAACACCGGTAAGTTGCAAACTCTCTCTCAGATATTCACGACCATTTCTGACAAAAAATAGACCCAAAAATCTTACCATGCTCCTATTGCGTCAGAACAAAGAAGCAATGCCCTCTGAATCCTCACTGGGTTCGAGCAAGATCCGCTGGGTCTGCCCTAAAGAGCGAGTCATCTGCATCTCCAGCCGAAAATAGCGCACGAAAAAACTCTCGCAGCAAGCGACAGAGAACGGAACATCGAGATGCATCAACTTCTGCATCTGGAGACTTTGATCTCAGCTCGAGCGACATGCTCAACCTGCTCCCGACCCCATCTCCTAGCAACCTTCAGTACTGGGAGGCGCCTATTCCTAGTTTGGAAGGCCCTGATGCTTTTCCGGCGGATGATACTTTTGCTTTTCTCGGGTTGGAGACGGAATCTCCGGATAACCCTTCCGAGATTGGCCTTGGGGATCTCAATTCCGAAGCGCCCGGGGCTTCCACCGATGGATCCAACGAGTCTCTGCAGGATGCATTGTCCAACCTTACGGCTACCTTTGGATCACAACCATCAGAGTTTGACTTTCAAGCTTCATGGGATTTTACACAACAACTCTCGACAAGTTATGGATCTGGACTTTCTACCCGGTCGGCGCCTCTGAGGGGAAATGTTCCAAGATATCATCGGCATCGTCGACCTCGACCTCCAACTTGGCTTGACAACTCTAGTACTTCGCCTTCGCCTTTTCATCCCGAGTTTGGTTTGATGGAACGACATAACAACAAACTCATGACGGAGAGTCTGTTGCAGGTGTATCATGACGTCTTGGAGAATAACCTTGCGTGTTGGCTTGCAGACGACACTTGTCCATACAAGATGAAGACAGGAAGCAGCAGACGTGGACGGATGAATTCAGTGGCATCAGCATTTATGCCAGGGGATGCACCAATACTGCCTGAATGGGGAACGGTTTGGTCCAACAGGATCTATCGTCGGGTTGTTCATCTGGATCAGGTTGCACGTGCGGCCAGGCTGGTTTGCCTTAGCCGGGCCGAGAGCCAGTCTGCATCAAGAGCCCTTGATCTAGTTATCATGGCCTTTGCAACACAATTTTCTCAAGGGAGCAAGCATCGACGACGACGTCTAGGATCCATCGATCCCCTCGAGCCAGAAACACCAAGAGACATTGCCGATGAACTCGCCGACGAGTTTGAGCAGAACCTTCAGTTGTCCGTTTGGGAACAAGCAAAAAAGGCCCTGCAAGATGTCTCAGAAGTTGAGTCCTACAGAGTGGTCTACGCAGAGCTGATATTCGGGCTCACACAACGACCGCGCTCCAACGATGACTCTTTGGACGACTCAAGACCCCGCAAGAGCAAAGTTGGGAACGCAAAGATTTCAGCATTGCCTCGGGTGTTGGAGCTCATGTCTGAAGACGGGCCTCCTACATTCATGGAAAGGGCTGCTCGGAAGATGCAGGCTCTAAAGTACAACTTTGAAGCGAATGAGTCAGGCTTCTTGGAGACGAGCCAACTGTATCAGAAACACAACGAGATTCGCGTCGACATGGAGGAGAGAGGCACGATTGGGTTGCTGTTCTGGCTCGCTGTCATGTTTGATACTGTCTCTTCATCCATGAATGAGAGACCGATTGCTTTGGCTGATGAGGACTGTGAACATGACGCAGCCCAGGAACAGGCTGCATCAGAGTCTCAACAAGCTAACATGCGCTGGGATCTCAATCTGTTTGCTCAAGACGGCCCAAACACACTACACTGGCCTTGTCCACAGGAGGTGGCAGCCGAGGTTGTGACACGGGCAGCCCCGATCAAGGTGCTACTTTTTCGTCACGTTTCCTACCTGCAAAACGCCCTACGGAAGAAGTTTTACCAGCAGGTCGAGGAGATCATCCAAAGCACCATCTCTACATATCGATACTGGAACACAACATACGGCGCCTTCTTCCGAGATTTGGTTCGAGATTACGATTCAGTGCCTCCCAGGATGAAGTCGTGGTTCGTTTGCATCGCAATACCATGGCATCTAGCCTCCTTGATGCTCTCCGATTTGATCGACTTTGTGGACAGAAACAACCTAGGACGCAAGGAATCCACAACATCTCGAATCAACTCTAAAATGACAGCCAGGATACGCAAATCAAGTGCCATCGAACTAGCCGATCTAGCACGAGTAACATCACCGCCCCCAGACATGGCAGGAAGTCCAGCAGATCAACTCCCCAACTTTCACTTTGCCGTAAACCAAGGTCCGCTTCTCACAGAGCCCTGGACCATTCTCTTGATCAGGGGGTTTGCAAAGGCGGCGATATTTCACTTGGGTGTGGCAGAGGATTTGAGACAGCATGAGTTGTCGTTGGGACATGATAATGAGGATTTGCAGCAGAGTCTTAAAAGGACAGAGTATTGTATTGGGGCGCTTTGGTCTTTGGGGAGGAAGTCGCAGATGGCGAAGGATATTGCCGAGGTTCTTAATGAGGAATTGAGGAGTTAGGGTATTGCTTTGGAGGGGTGTAATAATGAAAATGAGCGACGTTTTTTCAAGATGTCCTCTCGCAATTGACTTGTGCAAATATTTAAACTGACTCTAAGCCATATTGTACTAGAATCAAGCATACTGTGACTACTTCGGAGGTTACTGACTGTAATAAAGCTGAACGACATGTATACCGAAGAACTCGGAGACGAAACTCAAGCACACCAAATTCCATTTCCGTTTCCAGAGCTGAGTTCTTGCCGCTTTAGGCTGAGCTGCCGCTGAGCGAGGGCTAAGGATTCCCGACCTTGAGCTGAGGTGGGCTGAGCGAGGGCTAAGCGAAGGGCTGAGGTGCGAGGGCCTGCTTTTGGGATCACAGATCCCGGCTGTATTCTATGTAGATCTGGGACGAAGCCCTATGTTTCGTGCCCCCTTCGTAGAGTGTCCCTCCCCAACAGAATCTGGCCGCAACCCACGCACCGGGCTCTCTGAGGGACCTCTACGATCGACCCTGCCATTAGTGCAACTGAGAAGCAACGGATCATAAGTTAAATCGCCAAGGCCAAGGAAGAGAAGACGCAGCTGCTCCACGGTGGTGAAGAGACTATGAGCGAGTCATTGGGTCACTTTGTCCCTAACATAGCCTTCGCAGAGGTGTCGCCTAAGGCAACCATCATGCAAGAGGACATCTTCGGGCCCGTGGCTAGCATTGCAAGATTCAAATCAGAAGACGAAGCTATTGATTTGGCAAATAATATGAATTATGGACTAGCTGCGGCAATCTTTACCAAGGACGTGGATAGAGCTATCCGGGTCTCGGAACGGATTGAATGCGGCATGGTTACTATTAACTGATAGGGCGATCTCAATGCAAACACTCTGTTCGGCGGAGTCAAGCAGAGTGGATTTGGAAGAGAGATTGGATAAGATGCGTTGTATGATTAGACTCAGGTCAAATGTGTTAAGATCAGTGTAGCAAAGCTCTAAGTAGTCTATTGAATCTGTGTTATCATATCGGGTGGTCTTGAGGCCACTCGGATCCAACGATAGGCAATCTTTAGACAGCGGTTGCGGCATCTACAATGGCAGGTTACGTCCCTCAGCCAGTCAAGTTCTGGAAGATTAGATCGAACCGCTGCTTTCCCTTGGGAGCATAGCCCTCGACATAATGCTCGCCAAAAGGCTGCATCCATGTGTCTAGCAAAGATGGTTAGTACAGCATTCAAGTACCGATAGCGAGGAACCAAGCTTACCGTAGGTAGTCTGAGGCTTCGTTTCACACAACAAGATGATGCTCGAATTGACTTGGCTCTTTAGGTCGTACTTGGGGAAGGCCTTTGCGACGGCAGCGTAATCGTCTTCGGCGACACCGTAAGCAGGACCTGCAAAGTCCATCCCGATGCCTTTTGCCAGCACCTGAACATCCAATTCTTTATAGAACGAGATGGTCCGTTCTGTGTGCAGCGCAATGCCGTCCCAGACAAGCTGAACCCTGGACTCCTTCCAGTGTTTTCCGTCCTTGTGGGATCGAATAAAATCCCGAGCCGCGATTGCCCCGTCGACTTCGAAGCGCCTGTCTTTGCTGATGAGAGTTGAATCACCCGTGGTATCCCAGCCAAGGTCGTGGAGGAGTACAGCGACGGCGTGGACCTCCATGTCGACGCTCTGGCTCAAGGTCTCGTTTGCGTTGACCATGAGGACTCCGTAGAGCCAGGATCGCATGAGGTGCTTGTACACGGCGGCATTGCTGTGCTGCTTGGCAAACTTCTCGGCCGCTCGGATAAGAGGCGTGTCGACGACAGAGATGCCTGCGATCTTCCGAGTAGGGTATTTGGAAGGAGACGTCTTTGCGCCATTGGCAAACACCGAGGCAATGAGGGTGAGAGCTATCAAAAGCCTCGGAAGGCTTCGCCGGGTTTCTGAGCCAAACATTTGAAAGAATTCAACCAAGGACGTCACTCGTTTTCACCGCCAGATGCTTTGCCACCAATGGTAGTAATACGTTGCACTTGTCGTTGAGAGTGCGGAAACCGTATTCACTTTATAACTTAAGTCTTCCAGCGAAAGCCAAGGATTACAAATGAGCTCATTCTTTCTCAGTCTTACTTGCGTCCGGGCCGACCAATCAAATCATCATACACACGAGCCAAACAGCCAAACAACGTACGGTCTGGGGAAGCCGAGACATTTCCGGTGGGGGCTTCATGTAGGCTTACGCATATTCTCACTTACATATACGAGAATCACAAGAAATAATCATGTTAGCTACCTAGAGTCTGAGTTCCCAAAGGGGATAGATGCGGCGTTAGTTTATTCCCGGCGGAGCGGTATAAAAGAAATTAAGCTATTATATAATAGTAAATAAGTACGTAATAAGGTATAATAATCTTAATTCTTATTTTACTTACTATATATATTATATAATAGCAAGGATTAATATTACATATCTAGCATCAGGAAGCCCATCAGGTCAATTACAGCTAAGAAACTTGTGATATGGCCTACAATCGCATCACGGAGGCATCCAGGTTTCGAACCCATGGGTATTAACGTTTACTCCGTATCTGATACACTGGTATCAAAGGTGCCATACGTGATATCTATGCCACTATTTCCATCCCCTTGACTCAACAGTGACGATGAGACAAGACTCTCTAAATCACTATACCTAAGACCCATTTAAGGTCGACCCGAGTTTCTTCTTTCTCTCCTCCAACCAACCTCTTCATACAACACCCACCTTCTCCTATGTACTAGCTAACACAGTCATTTCTAACACTCTGCGCCGGCTACAAAGCTCAGCATGAATTTCCACCTCGCCTCCTCAGATATCCAGCTCGTGCAGGGCCGCTTTCTTAGTTCTAGTATCTCCGTGGCGGGCCGATGGTGCCCTATGCTCCTTGACCTCAATGACTTTATCGGAAACTATAATGGCCGCCTCACCTGGGGCGGCAAGGGTGATCCCTGGCCCTTCACCACCCACTAACCTACACTGACTGACCTGCCAAACCCTCTCATAGATTTTTCTTAGGAGGCCAGGAACACTCGACTCTTAAGGGACCCCGACGGCTAGACCCCTATGCTTCATGCGACACTTATAGATCAGAGAGGTAATAATAGGGATAGCGCCATCAACCTAGCTCAGTGCATCGGCATCCTCAACAGTATCCTTATTTGCAGTATGATGCCCATTCAAAATTTCCGTTTATTTTTAAATCCACTTAGGGAGGTCTGCAGCTCCCGACCTACGATTCTGGACGGAGCCGGTGAAGAACGACCTTTCAGGCAATACATACCACAGCCAGCGAATCCCCAAACGAGGCTTGACGGCCTAATTGGAAGTATGTCATGTATCAAGGAGGTGGGCTTACGACCTGAATCTGGCTTGTATTTCAGACCTCTTCGACTTGTTTGCAGAGAAGGGGCTCTGGCATTCAGTCAGTAAACCTCTGTCTCCCATGATTGCCTTCTTAGAAGGCAAATAATCTCCATATTGCAGTGTTAAAGTTAATACTGTTATCTATTGAATCATTCCTTAATACTGCGACACAGGCTCTCTGAATTAATAATCTTATATTATATATTATAGAAATACTTTTATTTTTCTTACCATTAAGTATTATATTTATCTTAAGTTCACCGATGCGGCCCGAACACCTCCCCACATGGCGCGGGAGGAGCCGCAGCCTCTCAGCCCCGAGCAAGGTACGTACTTTTGATATGAAACGTCTGAGCCCCAAAGATAATCAATCATCTGGAGATCGGACGGGGAAAAGAGAAGAGATTGCAGCCTGCGAGAACAAAGTGGATCAAGCTTCTTGGACACGCGCTGGGTTTCACCAGATTCGGATCTGATGCCGGCTTGGCCAGCTTCTGGATGATACGTACAGCAAGAGCGTGGACGGGAACCTCGACGCATCTGGCGAAGATGCTGCTACTGCTTTCAGTATGCCCGTCTTCATGCTTGAGGATGCCATTGAATCCATCAAGACAGCCAAGGAGATTGGCGAGAAGCAGAAGGAACCAAGACGAAGGAACTGGTCATGAACATCTTGACCATTGTCTTTGCCGTCATCCCCTTTGTCGGTCAAGCAGCCTCGGCTCTTGGTGGCGCCGCAGTCATCGCCCGTGCCGCTCTCATGGTCGAAGAAGCCGGTAACGCAGCGCTCAGCATCGTCGAGATTCTTGATGATCCTCTCTCTGCGCCGTTTGCTGCGCCGTTTGCCATTTTTGGCATGCTCATCGGTGCCGGCGGTATCAAGACCAAGGGTCCTCGGAAGGCGTTTAACGATACGGCTGAGGCTCGTCGGGCACTTGATGCTGGTAAGCTCAAGTTGTTTTCTCCGGCCTTTAGACGTAGGGATGAGGTCTTTCAGAATCTCTTGAAGAAGCAGACTTGCAAGATTGGATAGGTGACTAGAAACGAAACTAAGTCGGGTTGGCCCGAAATAGTTCGGCAGCGGCAGCTGATGTTGGTTTCATTCACTTTGAATTGGTGAATCACGGGGAAATTTACAAGATTGAGGATTTCATAGAAGAACACTATATGATAACAGCGCAACACCAATAAAAAGCTCATCAAATGTAGCTCGGTCTATCTGCTTTCTTATCGCCCCCGGCCTCTGCCTCTCCCTCCTCGTCCACCACGACCCGAACCTCTTGGCTTCCTTGGAAAAGATGACACAAAATTCATGATATCCGCTAAATTCTGCTCGTCGGAACAAACCATCCTTCGATTCGAGAGGCCAACATTGTCTAGAGTGATTTCCTCCGAAGGCGCCGGTGTCGACGGCTTCATCTCCTTCCACAACAGAGCTTCGTTCATGGCTACCTCGTCGACGCCCGGAATCTCAGAAAAGTAATCCCACTGCGCAATGGATTCCTCAGAGGCGTGCTCTTTGATGTATCCCATGAAGTTGTCATAGCAGCCTTGATTTTGCACTTCCTCGTATAAAAGGTTGTTGATCTTGGGTTGAAGCTCGACGAAGCGATCAAAGTCTTTGGCCACGATCATTGCATGCGCAGCTGCTTGCTTCAAAACGGGTACCTTTTGGGCGAGATCCATGTATGTCTTAGGGCTTGCAAGCTTTGGATACCAGATCGTATACGGTAAATCCTTTTGAGGAAGGGAGGCGTCAATATCCTCGATCCAGCTGAGGTCATCGTTCATGATGAAACGGGCGTAGACAAACTTTCGGAAGCGTTCGAAGTCGGGCTGTTGGGAACACCACTTGGCAAAGAAAGTGTTGTGATAAATCCCACGGACGATGCATTGAGCTTCGCCTTGGATCATTGTTGGCCGTCGTAGCCGAGCATATCTGTCAATGTTGCCTGAGTACGCCGCCATGAGAATCAAGAGATCCTTGTCCACAGTGGGTAAATCGAGAGGCAGGGGATTCCACAATAGGGAGACCACATCGTCCGGAATTGGTCGTGTCCCTGGATGAGAACCCTCAGCTTCCAAGTTCCAGTCTTCAGTAATGTCGAAAGAAGGCGGGTAGAGGTCTCGACTAATTGCCTGCCTCTTGTCCAGAGTTGATCGCACACAAGTATTCCCATTAAGGAAAGCCCCGGGTTTCGGGAAAAAAGAAACCGTGCAGTTGTAATCGTCCATGACCCTATACCTTGCCCGCGCGTCCATAATCCTCTCGTAGATTTCTTTACCGCTGACCTTGTTGTCTCGGGCTTCCTCGGCAATGGCAACGTCAGGCAGCACGTCGAGTTCATCGTACAAGTCCGTGTACCCGCCAGCAGCACATGCACGTGCAACTTGGTAGAGCATAAGAGGGTTTGGATAGATTTTCAACAAGTGCCGTAGGGTCTGCTCTTTAGGCAAGTCGGGGTACCAGAAGCAATAGGGGAGCTCTCGCGCGGGTGGATATGGTTCTAAGAGGCGGTTGCTCATGATAGCCCGGGCGTTCAGAGCTCGTATGACTGACGGGTGCTCCGTCTTGCCTCGTAGCTCCTCGGCGAACCCATCATGATGGCGGATGCCGCTAACTAAGCAGCGAATCGTTACATCGTGGGAAAGGTCTTGTGGGACAGTTTCTCCTCGTATGGCTGCTTTGAGGACTTCAAAGTCAAGCCGTCCCAGCTCTTCTCGTAGCTTGAGCAGTTCTTCGCGGAGCATTGTGGCAAAGAAAATGATTAGACGATGAAAGGAGAGTAAGAAGAACTGGGGTGTTGGAAGAGGAGCTGGCACACGGCCATGGCATATAGCTGTCAGCCAATGGGGCGGTGATGCACGGCAGAATTAGCCAACGAGGGATGAAGCTGATCTGCGCTTGTGTTTGTGGGTACATAAGAGGGTTATGCAAGAGATTAGGGGAGGTGTTGTGGCGAAGCAAGGACCAGGAGGAGTCATCAAGGCACATGCATGCATGTCCACGAGCTGCATGGGGTCAAGAGATGACACTCCACTTTGTCACGGCGAAGGAAATACGCAGAATGTGACCAAACTGAACAAATTTCGAAAGACACAGTTGTCATAGAACCTTGGTCAAGCCCATTCCACCTCAAACAACACTTGAAGGATGTCAAGCAAGGTGCGGTTGACGTCTGCGTCGTCATCAGGCTTATCGGCGATCGCGGCTATGGTGCGGCGAGCTTCTTCGTATTGTTCGTGCTGGACGGGCCATCGAGGTGCTTCCGGGGGGCCAATGACTTCCAAGACGAGAAAGATGGCAAACACTGATTGAAAGGCAAGAGGGAATCTCCATTGAAGAGAGGATTCAGTGAAGCTGGTTCCATAGTCCATCCTAAAGAGGCTCAAGTCAGCAACCACACATGATGCAAAAGCCTTCGAGGTAGGTACTCACTAGTAGGAAATTACCACACCAAGAATCGTCAGTGAGCCCTGGAGGGTCAACAGCGCACCTCGAATGGCGGCTATTATTTTCAAGCTTTACTTCTTAGAAAAAGCCTAAGATGTTTCTATATAAAAAAGAACGCGCCCCTCAAAAAGCCTTCTAGCCGTCCGAGACACTGCACAACTAGCAATCTCCTCTTCACCTCTCTGGACTACTCTAACAGGGATAGTTCCCTTACTGTGCTCAATAACGACGGTCCTCATCTCACCATCCACCTCCCGGTATTCTTTGATATCAGGTGACGGTGTGCGTTCTGGCGTAGGTGGCAAGAACTCGTCGGTATCTACTAGAGCTGCCAAGTCTGCTGCAATAGTTCCTTTGACGCTCACTGCAGCCCCCAAGCACACCGCACCCGTGAGTTGGAGGCTTGGGTGAGGGAGCCCCATGGAGTAAGACTGGACCCGAATGTCGGCTATCTCGACATTCTTAGCCACGCGGCGCACAGGAGATCGGAGCAGCGCAATCTTGGGTGTGCCACGAGTTTGCGCTGCAATCTCGATGCTGGGGGCAAGGCCCATGGCCACAGCACCTTGAAGCCGAATTGACTCAACCAGCTGGTGTTGTGTTTCAGGAGAAGGAGGAACCTTGAGAATGTCTATGGACGACGAGTCCACCAACACAAAGGGATTTGCCGCGTCTATGAGGGTCACTCGGACTCGAAACGGTTCGAGCTGAGGTATCAATGGACAAGACGAGATGTTGAGCCACTGTTGTTTTTGGCCAGACGGAAACAGGCTCCCCGTCATGCTGCCGGCAGGGTCGACAAAAGAGCACTTGACTTCGCTGCCGGACGACTTTACACCCGGGATGGTGTAGTTCCCATCTTCCTTATATTGACCCGTCTCGTCGATCTCGATAGTCTCGACGATAATACGATTCGTGTTGGTGTTGAATATTTTGACATCGATCTAACGTGTCGTCAGGTGAAAGGTGATGGATTGAAACAAACAGGTTATATATATACCTCTGACTGTCCTGGATGCGGGACCACTAAACCTTCCTGAACCGCAAATGGGCCAACTCCAGAACTCATATTGCCACAGTTGCCGGAGAAGTCAACAGATTCCTTTCCAACTGCGACTTGGACAAAGGTAAAGTCGACATGGGCGTCTGGTCGTAATGACGGGGACACGACGGCTACTTTGGACGTCGTGGATGTACCACCGCCGACACCGTCAACTTGACGAGGGTCATTGTTGCGAGATCCCAGAGCTGAGATCAGATACGGCGCCCATTCGGCCTCTTTTTCAGGCAAGTGGCTCCGATGAAGAAAAAGGCCCTTTGAGGTCCCAGCACGCATCAGGACACATGCGAGACTGTGCCTGATGGGGTGCGACCTCTGTGGCTGTCTTTCTTGGAGGGCCATGTTGAACGAATCACATAAAAGTGTTCACAAAGTATGCGTTCAGAAAGGTTGGTTGGTGAACAAAATCAGGACCATCAGGGGAGCATCTCGTGCGCCATATATAATCCTATCCCCGGGCATCCTAACCACCCTAATAGCGGCTGCCGAAGAGATCATTCTCTATAGAATCAAGGACGGTCAATTCAGGGGGTTCAATCGCCGGGGGCGGGAACAGCGGGAAGAGGCTGACCAGGGGGGCGACGGGAAGCCGAAAATAAGGCGGGAATAAAGCGGGAAGAAGACGGCGGACGGGAACGGGCCTCATTTCATTTGCCATTATATGGAAACTCCGCTGTTGATGACCCATTAAACCCAAAGAGCGGATCTTCGAGAAATGCTACATCATAGTTAGATGGCCAAATGGCGTGCTGCCACTGAGAACCTGTCTCAAGTCCTGCCCCAGCCGTTCCCACGACGAGCTGATTCAATGCGGTATTTCCACCACCGTCGGCCGCCGCGGGAAGGTTTGCTGGAGGTAAATTTAGCCTCGGAGGTTGATTAAAGCTAGGCGTGAGGGGGTCAGTCAAGTTCAGGTCATTTTCCTGCAGAAAACTTTGGATGATGCCGTCAATGTCGATCCAGTCAGACCCTTGTGGTGAAGTACTCACACCAGCTGGCCTGGCTGGTGTTGTACCTTGAGCCCGGGACAGGTAATCATTCTGCTGTACGTTGGTACTGCTGAGTGAGACCTGCTGGGGTTCTCGCTGTCGTGCACTTGGCTCAACCTCGAGCGCATCCTGTGGTACCTCGTCCACCACAACTCGATACTTCTTCATCAACCTATGGATAATCACGGCAGCCTTTTGCACAGCAGAGTTGGTTTCCTGGTTCTCCTTGAAGACAGCCAGGCACGTCATCAGGTTCGCATAAGCCGTAGAGCCTGTCCCATTCTTTGCGGCGATACGGCAGTGGATGGTGGCGGCCACGTATGTCGCATACGAGATCAGATACGGAGCACGACGCACTGAAAACGCACCATGGTATGCGCGGAGGAGACTGCAGATGCTAGAGGCTGCCGACGCACACTTCATGAGGGAGTCGACTGAGATGGACCGGAATGTGTTGTACAGGTGGCCGTCAGCCACAAAAGGGCGATGAAGCAGAATTACAAGGACGTTGTACATGGCACTATCAAGTGTTGTTAGGTTAGCATAGCGATTGTGTTGACGTTTCGGGAAGCTTACTGTAGACTCAAGACATGAGGCGGGGGCAACACTGCGTTCACCGTATCAGCTTGAAGATGGTCGGGCAATGAAGTTTTCCATTCATTCAGCTTGAGCTGAAGTTTCTCCAGCATGTTTGACAGCTCGGCCGGGCTCTGGGCTGTGGTTCTTTCCGTGTAAATGCAGCTCAGAATATCGCTCATGGCAATAGACAGTTTACAAAGGGATGTAAACGTCGAAACACTATAGGCCGGCGAGCCAGGATAGTCGCCTGTCGTCGGAATAGAGTATGCGAATGGCTGCCAGAACTCTAGTTCTTCGTAGGTGTCAAGGAACTTGATGGGGACCATGGCATCGGCCTCTTTCAAGGTCACAGGCCTGCCCTGGTAAACGCTTTGGATCTTGTCCACGACTATGCTTGTGGTTAGGATAATGTTCAAGAATGAAGAGAGACATTGACAGACCAAAGGCACCCCAGAAAACTCTTCGCCGAATCTCGAGATCCTCGTCAGAAAAAGGATGCGCGTTTGTCAAATCCACGTGCAACCCGAGATCAATGAGCATACGAAACGCCAGCCCAGCATATAACCACGCCGCGCTCCTCTCATCACCCAGCGCAAATAAGGAGTTGGTCATGACCAGGAGGGCCTGAATAGTTGTAATATGGCTTCGATCTAGAGAGCCACCGAGCAACTCTCTTACCCGCTCGCGGTACTTCCAGCCTGCGGTACGGACGTCATTGGGATCTTTCCGAACTTGGAGTCTGGGACTGAACTTGGAGGATCCGAAATAGATGGCGTTCAGGAGAAGTTTGGAAAAGTATGGACCCTCGCATGCCATGTCTCTCATAAAGGCAGGTCGGTAGGTGATGAGAAACGAGTGGTGTTGCCGATTCCAGTGCAGTGATAGCAGATGCATACCTAGATCGGGGTCGACGCCGTCAAAGTCGAGCTTGCCCTGCCCGAGGTTGATCTTTTCTAGTTGGCCTGAAAATTAAAGATAAGCCTGAGATGCTGTTGCCACACACGGCCATGACTTACGTTGTCTAGCAGCTTCGGCGATTAAACCACGCTCTACCCATTGATCAGACATTCGTGGGTGAGCATCCTGCCCAGCAGTACGGTCTTGAACATTATCCTCGAACAGAGCACTTGTACGACCGTGGTAGCTCGACTCGCCGTTTGCTAGCACGAGGACACGCGCGACGCCCGCGTCCATAGAGCGACTGGTTGAAGCTGTGGTATCCCATGACCGACCGTCATTCACGCCTCCATCGCCACTACCCTGTTGATTACATTCAGTCACTCTGCCAGGAGACTCAGAACCATCTCCATTACCACCCGACGATGTGACCGGACTCGGCGGTCGGGGCTGGTCAATCGAGTCGCTGCGATGCCGATTGCTGCGACGCTTCAGACGCTGATGTCGCTCCCGACCGGCTTCCTTGGCAACGTCGGGAACAGGCTCGTAGACACAATCCTTGTCATAGGTTTGGCAATTGGCGCATGAGGGACGTTGGCCGTTGCACTTGATCTACCGACAGACGCATCAGTAACGCCGCGGGAAGCCAGTTCCAGGATCATACAAGGCCCACCTTTCTCCTGCGGCAGAATGAGCATGCCTCAACTGCCCGTCGGCGGGAACGGGAAGACATGGACGGGATAAGAAAATTGGTTGTCGATGTGAAACTGTTAAGAAAGAAGGGAAGAGTACGGGCGGGCGGGA